>JAODTR010005572.1:0-11301 GCA_025399935.1 Amblyopsis rosae
GCTTGACAATTTCCCTGCGCATAGGATTGTACATTAATCATTCTTGGAAGGGGCATATTTCAGAGCGTTGCTTTTATGTTATATGCGGTTTGCATGATATTTAATGTTGTGTATTGTGAACAATATATTTTGAAATTCTACTCTTAAATAAGCTACTTTAAGGATGTTATGGTCTGCAAATTTATGATACTGTCTGGTGGTGAACCTGGTAGGGTGTTTACCTTTTGCTCAGGGGAGCGGGGTTCAAGACCCGAATAAGACTCACTCCTTCACTTCGCCGTCGTCATTTGGTTTTTCCAATTATTACATTTAAAGTATTAACAAATATTTATAACGAAACATTTTCCTCACACTTTTGTCCCCCCCACCATAAAAAGATTACATAATCATCCTCCCATGTGTTGCTCCAAAGGCTTAACATGTACATTTATACTTTTTTCTCTAAAACGGTTTTACAAATTACACAAATAAATCTTAACACTTTTAATCACATTCTTGACATATAGGGTGCCAAGTTGATGATTAAATTCATAAGCATATAATAATAATAACTTCCTTTTACATTACATTATTAATCACTTAGAAACCTAAAATAATAATGCAGCCAAACGGTTCAGATTAAACTGTACAGAAATAAATTGCACAGAATATAAACACTTTGAGAACGACAGTAGTTTTGCATCTGACAAAGTACGCCAGGGTTGAGTAAGCACTAACTTACAGTGAATGGAAATGAATACATGGGAGCCTCTAGCGTTCAATAATAATTACTACATGTTGAAACGTCTTGCTCACGCAGCACACCTCGCAGTGCCGCATGGCCTCGGAAAATCTGCCAAAGCACCTCGGACAAAAAGAATCAGCAGAGCTGTAAGACCCTTATGGTTTAAAGGGTTAAGTTACTAATTAATGGCTATTGTCTGAATAAGATTTATTTTCACGGTTACCAGTTAGAAATGTGTATTGCACCATTCATTCAAATGTGTTGTTGAATCCTACAGACTTAAAGTCCCGCTATGATGAGGAGAAGAGCTTGAGGCAGGCTGCAGACCAGAGGTTGACTAATTTGACCCATTATCTGGAGAAAGAGAAGCAAGAGAATGAGAGACTACACACAGAGCTGGTACACCACACACAAGTTTCCAGTGATTAGTATGCTCTGTCATGCTTCAAGCATTGTTCATCTATCTCAAAATGTTGTTCTTGGGTACCATAAGCATAAATTGATTATTTTAACATTTTGGCATATTCAGAAAGATTTTTTTGTGATTTCATAGATTCATAAAATTAGGGCTTCCCCTTGAAAGTCGACGAGTCGAATCATCAGTCAACTAAGATTCAGCAGTGTTGTTTTTCTTTCTTTTTTCTCTTTTAGTGTGTGTTATAACACTCAGATACTTAACAAAAATGTCTGCACAGCACAATTATAGTTCCAATGAGGAATAAATAAGACATCAGATATGTCATAACAAATATGTCATAAATATATCAATAGCATTTAGCCTAGTTAATATATGTACATATATGTGCAATTCATGTGAGAGCTGTCTACCACTAACATTTGTCGACATGATTAAACAAGGGAACTGCACAGGGTGGTGACTGCCAGAGTGGGAAATGTTTTGCCCACCAGCCACTGTGGCTGGTGAATGCCCAATTGTACCAGCCAATCGTTTTTCCTATTAAAATATATATTTTAAAACTGCACAAATTTGAATTGCGTCAATAAATACTTTTTATTAATAATTTTGTACATATACACCTTTATTTAACCAGGTAAAAAAGACTCATTGAGATTAAAATCTCTTTTCCAAGAGCGACCTGGCCAAGAGGGCAGCTTAAAACGTCCACATACAACATTTAAACACAATGTCCACCATTCAGTTACAGCACTGCAATAAATAAAAAACATGAATCTAACAGTCATAGTCAATTAGACGTGAAGCAATTGCAATCCTTGTCCCTTTTCACATCCCCTAAAAGAAATAAAAAGTATTTAAACGAAATCAATTCACGCAGCTCTAAGTCATTCTGTATATCATTCCAGGCAGTTGGGGCGGCATACTTAAAAGCTTTCTTGCCCAACTCAGTACGCACCCGGGGAACAGACAATTTCAACGTGTCTTAAGAGCGCAGGCCATATATACTTTGGCTTTTTAAGAGAAAAGTGCATAAATAATCGGGAACCAACCCAAAGAGAGTTTTATATATAAAATTCAACCAATGAGTGCGCCTGCGTGCACACAATGATGTCCACTCAGCTTTAGCATGGAGAGTGATGAAACGCAGGGCAGAGTGGTATACTGGGTCCAATGATTGCAAACACTGGGCCAATGCATTCATATACAGCAGATCACCGTAATCTAGCAAAGGCATAAAAGTTGCAGACACAAGATATTTTCTGAATAATTGAAAAGCACAATTTGTTTCTGTAATAGAAACCAAGTTTCAACTTGAGCTTGGAGACCAGATTTACAATGTGCTGTTTAAACGATAACTGGCAATCGATATGGAAACCCAAGTACTTATAACTGGAAACGATTTAAATATTTTTACTTTCAAAAGTTAAAATGCCAGGCAAATTTGCTGATACAGCTCTCATGTTTGAAAATAACATGCATTTCGTTTTATCAGCATTCAGTACCAACTTCAGTTGCTGTAAACGAGTATGTATTACATTAAAAGCAGACTGCAGAAAATCAAGAGCCTGTACACCTGATGTAGCAAAACAATAAATAAAAGTATCATCAGCATAAAAATGATAAAGGGCATCAGATAAATTATCACAGAGAGTATTGATATACAAACTGAATGGTAATGGGCCTAGTACAGAACCTTGGGGCACACCTTTAGATACTGTAATAATACATATATACATACAATACGTAATATGTAAGTTATCTTGTATTTTCTGTACATTGGTGTCGCTGTTTGTGTTTATAAACTTAGGTATTTAGGCCTGTGGCCTATACTACGAAGGAAGGTAACTGGCTTATCCAGGTAATTTCTGTAGTAACTTTGCAATGTCGGCTGTAACTTGCCGAGTAACCCATACTACCAAAGGTGAAGAGGTTTTCTGCGAGTTATGCTGTCATGGCAATTTACGCTCTCTAAACTGTTCCGAGCAGTTCATCTTCATTGTTAACTCGATGTTACCCTATAAGCACTGCAAGAGTTTATTTGCATTCCTTGTTCATCCTGTGATAATGAAGAATTGGGCCATTTGTGAAATCATATTTACAGGTACAGTAGGCCTATTAATAGCATGTACGCAAGAAAGGCTACAGTACGCATTTGTTTTGTTCCCCACATAGCGTTCTAAAGATTAAATAGGCTTTTCATGTGTTCTCAGGTAACTGGCAATAGCTTCCTTTGTAACAATAAAAATGTGTAGTTTCAATGGCAATGAACACCTATGTCGATGACATCAGCAGGTGGTCATCGCCATTCAGTCTTAGGTTAGCATTTGTCTCCATTTTACATGTTACATTTTACAACAAAGCATCAGTTTAGCAGGACAGAATCAGATTGATTTAAAAACACATCATCTGTAGTTTACTCTTTTCAGTGAGATTAATATTATTCAACTACATTTGCTTTCGGTCAAATTAGTGTGCAGGGCACCTGCACAGTGTTGTCAACTTAGCGACTTTGTCACTAGGTTTAGCGACTTTTCAGACCCTCTTAGCTTTATTTCTAAAAAGCAGGGCATGTCAAAATATTGGCTCTGTAAATTACATTACATTCCAACATCCAACATATTTTTCAATTTCAATAGCTTCCACATTTAGCCAGAGGGGGCGCTCTAACTAGGCATATCTGATCAAGGGTTCAACCTTTTATGCCTTACATAAACAATTGCATAGTTCCAAAATAACCTACCATTCACTGTATTTTTTAAGACAATATATTTTATAAATAGTTTCTAAAATATGCCACAGGGGACACTAACTAGCTGTATTTTACTTTAGTTTGAGTTGATAATTCATTAGCTACAAATATACACTGAACAAAATTATAAACGCAACACTTGTTTTTGCCCCCATTCATCATGACCTCAAATATCTAATACTTTCTCTACTGTGCTCTACAAAAGCACAGTGAAGGATATTTTTGAAAAACAAAGGTGTAGTATGTACAAGGGTAGGCACTTGATCAGATAGGCATAGTTAGAGTGCCCCCTGTGGCCAAATGTGGCTACCGTTTGTTTTCTTTCTTTTAAGTTTGATGAAGTTCGACAAAGTTATATAGCCTACCTGTAATGATCGCTATTTATGGCACTTAGGTATATTTTGCATTTGCTGTAGGAATTGCCGACACGCCCACATGCTGCCAGCTCAATGCGGCATATGTGAAAATTCCCCAGACATATTACGCGTCTACTAAAATATAAATTTAAAGATGGCAAGTAAAATTCCTCAAAAAATTTGTTGACAAATCGCTGCCACTGTTGGACAATGCAATAATAAATGGAGCCTGAAGTGCGTTAAAGAGGGCACTACATTTAAACGTGATTGACTCAAGATAAGCGCGTCATCAGTTAAAGACACACCTTCAAGCGGGAAGCCTGGTTGTAATGGAAATGCAGGGTTTCACCGCTCTGGGCTGACCATATCGAGTTGTGCTATGCCGAGCCTGCTCGTGCAATGGAAAAGGGCCAAAAAAGTACTCGCATTTGGCTAGTGGCAGGTGCTAATTTCTTACCATGGAAACTGCTATCATTCGAAACTATACAAATCATTGAATTACTGTATGATACATTTATCTGAAAGGTCATTGCCGCCTTGTGCTAAAATCACAGCTATAGCCTAGCCCTAGTGTGCTAGCCTAGCCCAGTCACTGGACATATACGGCTGCGCTAGGCTATTGCTAGACCAGTGTTGCATGTTAATGTGATCTAAATATATCACTGATATTCATGCTAGTGGGTTTTCTGATTGCCAGATAGCCTAGCCTAGGCCAGCTGTATGTTACATACAAAAAAGTATATATAAAAGTATATATAAGATTAAATCGTTGAATCATCGTATTGAACAGCTAGAGCAGATTTGACTGCCAAAAGTCAGGGACAGCCCTACATAGAATAGTTTAATTTAAAGGTAAAAGACATCCGTTACCAGATTTAAGGCTGCTGTAAATGTTTTAATGGTTTCTAATTGCAGAATGTTTGGCTAACACAAACGAGTATGTATCTAATTAACAATTTAATTTTTTTAATTTAAATCTGTCAGATTCATATAAGATAACTTAGGAAAGCACAATGTACAAAATGGTAAATGCATTTGAATGATTTTGACACATTTAACCTTGTAGTCATGTATGCTTGATTTGCAGTTAAGGAAAGGTCACATGATACAGTTGTAGCATCTGCTTTGAATCCAGCTGCAGCGGCCGGGGGTGGAGGATGTGGAGGTACTCCAGAAGGAGCTAGTGCAAGTGCAGATGTTGATGGACTGCATGACCTGTGAGAGGGAAGAGGAATCAAAGAGTCTGAAGCGCCACTTTGAGGAGCTTCAGACTAACTACACTGCCTCAGAGGTGAGGCCCACAGAACAGCCACATCTCTAGGTCACTAGCGCTTCAAGTAATGTGCTTCTGTGTGTTGCAACCCAAGGGCAGAATCTGTCCTTTTCTCAGAAGTGACTGAGTGACCCTTGTGTGTAATGATCGCCCAATGCACTTTAATCCTCTTCTCCTGCCCTAAGCGACTCCTCACAATTATTCACACTTATTTGCAGAAACAGTATAATGCATGCAGTGATCTTTGATATGTTAGAAAGTTGATGCAGGAGCTTTTCTAGCATATTACATCTAGCTTGTAAAAGAGTTGCTTGTCCATTGTCAAGTACCTTAGTGTTTGAAGAAATAGGTAATTATTACTATTTCAGCAACTTATGTGTTAAATGTTGTTACCCTAAAACAGTGGTTCTCAACCTTTTTTGGTCCAGCGCACCCCTATCCATTATCCAGGTCCCTTACCCCATCAAATAAGATGTAGTCTTAATTTCACAGAATATTAATATGTTAATGATTATTATTATTATTCATGCAATAAACACAGTTGCGCATTGGGTGGAGAAAATACAAAGCCATAATTAAGGTATTTAATTGAAAACTGATATAATTTTTTCTTGTTCTGTGCCATTTTTCTGATATGATGCTTGCTGCTAGTGTTATAATGTTATAATAAAAGTATTATAAATGTAGCCTATCACTTTTTGGCACATCATGAAGTGTAGGCTAAGAAAGAACTAATTTAGCTGATTTTTTTATTGAGTTTGATTGACATTTTGACAATAACCCTGTTATGTGTTGTGCTTACACATTTTCTTTTATTCCTAGACTTAAATATTATGTTAATAACACCGATTTATAACACCGAAGAGAAAAGTTGCAGCGGTGACTCAGCTATAGCTAAATCGGGCTTGAAAAGTTGTTTAGGCCTACCGGTATTTCTAATGTCCATGCAAGCGCCCAGTGACGGAGTTCGGCAACAATGGCAGGATAGATCCTCTCTGCACCTTCAACTTTATTATTTTTTATTTACGATTTATCTCTCTGGAATCATACAGAATAGCCTAATATAATTATTAAACTGAATGCATGGGAAGTGGTTTTTGAGATGGTTTTGAATAGGATCACGGGTGAGCAATGTCATGATAATACATTATTTATAAACGAAATGTACATACACTTATTTTTGTAGTAGTAGCTGATATTATAATGGGAATTAACTAGAATGACATTTCTTAAAGAAAATACACGTGTGCTAAAAAAAGGTATTATTTATATGCAGCCATTTTCTCCGAATGTACTGTAGCCATTCTGGACAGATAGAGCGAAGTCGCAACCAACAGAAATGGTAAAATAAGGTAAAAAATATTACTCACAAGGTTTATTACACAATTGTTAGCTGTAGAAGCAGACTCAATAAGCTGGTACATATGTTTTTATCTTGGCACATCTTAACTCCTTTTGCACAATTTCATCATATGTGCAGCTTTAAGCACATTAAATATCCAAAAATAATCTTGGGATTGGGGGAATACAATTTTTGATTTAGTCTTGGTTTTATTTATTCTTTAAACGAAAATGCTTAATATGTAGTTTCAGCCACATTTTAGTCATTTTCATTCTTAATAGTTTTAGTCTATTTTTTGTCAATGAAAATAGAATTTTTTTTTAACGGAGTCATTACATTTTTGTCCACTTTTAGTCAAAATGTTTTCTCTTTAAACAAATGCAAAAGTAAAATACCGGTATGGCCTGTTGCATGCAGATGGTATGGTAGCATAGTCAACAGTCAAGCTATAACCCTTTTTTCGGCATGGTAGCACAATTTGACAAGTTATTTTGTCCCTTCAAATTCATTCATTTTAACATGCAGCAACTAAGGTAAGGACACCAGATTAGCACCGGAAACTATTTGTTTGCTTAGACAGCATGCGTATGGAATTTATCTGGTTTTCGCAAACGTGACAAAATTTTACATTCTGCTGCCAATTTATGTGTGCAGTTACGGTTGATAATACTGTCTCACCAGCCGGCTATAACATTGTTTTGCAGCCTGCACACTTATGTGTGCAATTACGGTAAATCATACACAAATTTTTCAATTTAAGTATGAAACTACGGTAATAATATGCATGCAGGGTTTACATTTTAAATTATACAACTAACGTTTTCGTCAACGAAAATGGATCTTAAATCTTAAATCTATTTTTGTCTTGTTAATGTCTTGTTTTCGTGATGGAAAAAAGGTTTGTAAACAAAATTAACACGGCTTACTGTTTGTTTTAACAATGCAAAAAAATGCAAAGTGCCTAATTTATTATTTTGTATTATGTTGAGGATGGTAAACTAGTGTGTAGTTTTGTTTCAAATATATTTTTCAATTTCTAATATGTCTTGACAAACTTCTAAACTCTTCTAAGATCAATATATATACTAAATTAATTGAACTAGTTGCATTTTATTTATTGTAGTGTACGCACTTTTATTTATAAGCCTGAGCTTCACTGGGTATGCTATTTTCTTTTTCATGTGTGCTGTTTTTAGCTAAAACAAATGTTATAATTTTTTTACTCTATTTATTACAGTGTAGTTTATTATTTTTGGCATTTCGTTGTTTACCGTCTATAACCGAGTATTCCTTCCAGTAGAACCTAAATGCAATAATTTTTTCCAGGGAACATTTTACAAGGCTACACACGCGTGTATCTTGATTTGATTAATTGGCTAATTTGATAAAATAATATTCCAGTTGCAATTATAGGCGCGACTTGGCCGTGGTGTTGCAAAGTCCCTGTTATGTGGAATAACACAATCCATTTGTAGATCTCTTCAGCAGAGTGTCTGAATTATGAGGAAAAAAGCTTGAGTTTGTCTATTACCGTTTTGAAGATATGACACGAAAAATAAACCTATGCCACGAATAGAAACATACGAGAAGCCATTATGCAAGGCATATTTTATGTCCGACTTTGTCACAATGTTGTAGAGCCCCTATTATGCATATAAATACATGATATATACACCAATCTCTTCAGCGGAATTTCCGGATTATGGGAAAAAACACTGAGCTTCTATCTTTTATCATTCTGAAGATAGAATCGAAATAGATCGATGCAAAATCTCTGGTTAATACCAGTTTGGTAAAGTGGTGACAAGTTTATGTGTGTGTGCATGTACTGTATATGTCTGATACATGACCAGGCCTAAATATTACATTCCAGATGACCATCACCCAACTGAAAGCAGAGTTACAGAAAGGACCTCAAGAGGTAGCTGTCTATATGCAACAGATCCACCAATTGCAAAGCAGTATGAATAATTTGCAACAACAGAGCCAGGTAAGACAGGCACACACACACACACACACACACACACGCACACACATGCACACACATGCACACACATACATACACACACACACACACGCCTTCCATTACCCAACATAATTCCTAAGACCTTTATGTAAAGTAAATTGACAGTCACAGCTTCCCTGGCAGCCATGTGGAAGTTGGAGGCCTTTCAAGATATGTTTTCCCGGAAGAGTCCGGAGGCTGTTGCAAGGTACCAACGAAGCGCTTCAGCAGCTGCTGTATAAGAAGCAAATCAGTGGGTCTGGGAGAGGTTCGGAGAAGCCATGGAGAAATACTTTTGGTCTGCACTAAAGTGTTACTGGAAAAACTTCCACCACCTCAGGAGGGGGAGGTGGAGAACCATCCAAGATATATAGGTATACAGTAAGGATGGGATGCTTGGATGCAATGGAGGTAATTGGGAAATGTAAGGAACACTTTGAGTAACACCTGAATCTGACTTACTCTATGATAGAGACAGAGCTGGAGTCTGATGGGGGATCATCATCAATTTCCCTGGGAGAGGTCACTGAGGCATTCAAACAACTCCACAGTGGAAATGCCCAGGGATTGATGAGATCCATCAAGAAATGCTAAAAGCTTTGGATGTGGAGTGGATACCTATTCAACATTGCGTGGAAGTCTGGGACAGTGAGAATGGAGTGGCAGACCGGGGAGGTGGTTCATTTCTTCAAAAAGGGGCACCACAGTGTGTGCCAATTAATAAGTATTAAACTACTCAGCCTCCCTGTTAAAGTCTATTCCAAGGTGCTGGAGTGGAGGTTGTGGCCAATTGTTGAACCTCTGATTGAAGGGGAAAAATGAGGATGCATTTCCTGGTGCTTTCCTGGTCATGGAATAATGGAACAGCTCTTTACTCTCACAAGGGCCCTGGAAGGGGCCCTGGGAGTACGCCCATCCGGTCAACGTGTATTTTGCAGATCTGGAGAAGGCGTATGATCAGGTCTTCCGGGGGATATTGTGTGAGGTGTTGCGGGAGTATGGGGTGAGGGGGTCCCTTCTAATTATGATTAAGTTCACAATGTAATTATTATTAAATTCACAATGTTTTAGCCTAATATGTTACGCCCCGGCCTAGGGAAACCCAAGGCATAACATAATGCTCCCCGTTTCCCGCTCCCAAGCAATACCAAACCACAACCGATGCAGTCCAAAACAGGTCATGTTTAATTGTTTTAACAAGTGGCAGTTAAGACAGGGGAAGCACGGCCCAAAACAACAAACATAACATACTAATACAAACCTAGGTATAAGCTGTCACAAAAGAAAACAAACAAAAGACAAACTTCTTACCTAACTCTAGTGAAAAGAGTGTTAAAAGTAAATAGCTTCTTTTACTTTTAACACTGAACAAAATAGATGTAATTAAGATGAACACTACAATCAGTGTTCCCTAACAAAATGGCATGGCAGGTATACTTGGTATTTAGAAAAACCAGAGAGAGCGTCCGGCCCCAACTGGGCACAATATATAGGCCGCGCCCACAGTCTCCTGGCCAATCGGGGTCTACCTGCAAAAAAGCAGACAGAAAAACAACAGCACCACCCCAAGACAGGGAGGGAAAACAGAACAAACACACTCACCCAAAAACAAACATCCCACCCAAAGAAATGTTTGATACTCAAGATCCTATACGAGACAATGCATCGGCCACCACATTGTCAGTACCTTTTAACATGATGAATCTCAATGTTAAAGTCCTGCAACAACAGTGACCAACGCATCAAACGCTGATTGTTGCGCATGCGGGACAAGAACACAAGAGGATTATGATCCGAATAGACAAGGACTGGGGTGGGGCTTGAACCAACATAAACCTCAAAATGCTGCAAGGCGAACAGCAATCAGCAGCAATTCAGCCCTCTTACATCTACCAAACTGCAGCAGTGTAGGATCCTTCATCCTTCCATATCACGTTCTTTAGCGAAAACTCACAATTTGTACAACTTGTATTCATTGTTTTGATGGACAGATTTGAGGTTGATTGAATTAATTCTGAGGAGTTTGTTAAAGTACAGAATGTGTAAATCGCCCAAAAATTATCATTCAAATGGCCGACTTCCTGTTGGCTTTAGGGAATTGCACCAAGAACATTTGCTGTCACTTTACGCATCATACATTTTAAATACTACATCTTTAAAAGTGTGAATTCAACTCAATTGCATGTTTGCTCAAAATCCTTTAACTTTAAAGTGGAATACATGTCTGCTTGACAAAAAGTGATTATAGCCTCTACCTTGTGATTCAAAGGTTGTTTTTATCTCAAAATTACTTGCTTGTCCTTCACGATTGTAATATTTGATAGATTATAGCTCAGCAGATATTCAGCTATCCGTGAGGAACTCGGAGTAGAGCCGCTACTCCTTTGCGGCGAAAGGAGCCAGTTGAGGTGGTACGGGCATCTGGTAAGGATGC
>JAODTR010005573.1:0-11301 GCA_025399935.1 Amblyopsis rosae
CCAGCTGGGAGGAAGCCTCGGGGAAGACCCAGGACTAGGTGGAGAGATTATATCTCCACACTGGCTTGGGAACGCCTCGGGATTCCCCATTCAGAGCTTTCTAAAGTGGCTCGGGAAAGGGAGGTTTGGGGTCCCCTGCTGTAGCTGCTGCCCCCGCATAAGCGGATGAAGATGGATGGATGGTAAATGCTATGACATTGGCTGTCAGTTTTGTCTGACTGTTTGACTGTTACATGCCATTTGACCAATGATGTGAGTTAGTGATACAATGGAACCCAATGGAGGTTGGAGAAAACAAACAGCAAGCAATGTGGATTGTTGGCTACAGCATCCACCATGAGCACCAACGTGTGGGCTGTTTATACAGTAAAAAGGTATGGAGTCTGATGGAGGATATTAACGTTTAACATTGGCCTGTATATTTTTAGACTCTATATTTTAGGTTTGAGCTCTGAGTTGAGAAGTGCAGTGCAGACAATGACAGAGACCTGAATCACTTCTGGGGGAACTCCTCACAAACATCTGAACCTGATGACACCTGATAACATGGATGGACTGGCTTTGTTTGATTCATGCACAATGAATGAAACATCTCAGCATCTCCCACGACAAATGTGACCTTTCACCACTCACATCTGACAGCACCTCTTTCTCAGAGAAAGGCATTCTAGCTTGATGAAAGAGGGGAAACCACCTTTAGGGTTGTTGCAAGCCTTCCCGTGACCGCGGGCGTCATGTGACACCTGTGTTTCCCATTACCACCGACCATCCTGGGATGCAGTCACCCTTATTAGAATGCATAGCAACCCAACCACCAGTATTCGTTTCAGTGTCAAATGTCATGCAAATGCAATTTCACCTTGTCAAAAAAACACTGTGAAGCGTTGCTAAAACTCTGTGACAGCATGACACCTGACAACGTATGAAGAAACTGTCTGGCTGTCTGAATGTTAACTACAGATAATAAAATACAATACATTACATACAATTCCCACACTGCATGTTTACATACAGATATTCTCACACAGATTTCCTTGCAGTTGATAATTAATGTGTCTTACAACTTGTTAAGACATTATCAACTGCAAAGAAATACTGTGAGAGAATATCTGTAGAGATAAGCTTAGTTTTTTTATTTTACTGCAGTTTACTAAAGTGGTTTTAGACACCATTGGCCTTCATTGCTAGTAGGCCCATAGTCATACGATATATGATAAGGCAGGATACAACCCTTATAGTGTTTCTGATATATGCACTATATAAAATGCAAAACATAGTTTACATTTACATTTTACATAGTTATTAATTATTATAGCTTAGCATTGTGGTAGCCCGGTGTAACCAGATAATATTTACATTGTGAATAAGTCTGGCCACGCTCCGTTTGGAAGTATTCGCAGTCGTATCCTCCTACTTGGCATAGACCTCTGGTTAATTTTGAATCTATTGGACAGCACTGAACCAATCGGCGTTGCTACAATTGATTAGATCGCCTCATCAACACGCTTGACTTCAACGTCATCTCGCTAACCCACGCTGCTTGGGCCGCCAGCAGTGTGGCTGTGAATATGCTAACATGATCAGGGTTTCCAGACTGTAATCTAAGCGAAATAATCTGAGCTGAGAGCATAGTCGGGGAGAGCCAGGCTAGCATTGTAGCGGCCAGTGAAGAAAGCTACTTTGTAACTTATTATTTCTTATATAAAAGCTACACACTGTATTGCTTTGAATGTGTATTTGTATACAGATTGGTGGCAACAATGTTAATTTCATAATAACTTTCATATAAATGATTTCTATTGTTTTCATATTGTGCGTATCTTATCCAATCAATTGATTGTGTTGTGGTTTGTAGGATATTGGATTTGTAGATGGCTGGCTGTGGGTGTCTGATGGCAGTCAGCTGTGCTATAGTTACAGAGATGTGTACAATCCATTACCTCACAGCTGAGGATCTTTGCCTGTTGCCGAAGGTCGCGCTGACATACACACACACACACACACACACACACAAACACACACACACACACACACACACACACACACACACACATACTGTCAATTCAAGGCGGAGTGTTATTTCCTTTTCATTTGAGAGTAACTACTTAATAAAACAACTTGGAAAATAAAATAAGTGAAAACAAGCTTGAAAAAAAGTTTAATTATATTTAAGTTAATTGGAAAACTATTCACTTTGTATTGTAATTGCAAATGGGTGAAGAACCCAGTGGCAACTAGAAACCCCCTGGCAACTAGAAACACATTTTCACACCAGGTTATTCACATACAAAAGAATTACAATTGTACACTATGGCCTGTGTTCGTATTCAGCGCAAGTTAGAAATTGTAGAATCTGGTGGCTTGTTTGTTATTAATATATTTTCATAAGTATATGACCAATTCTCAAAATGATTCACACTTATTGCACAACCAGTCTTTCTTTCAAAACCTTTATTTTGCATTTCATATGTTTGTATACATATTTCAAAACAGTATTTGTAAAATACAAAAAAATAAGGGTAATACAGTAAATCAATGTTCTCATGGTCCCCACATACTACAGTATATGGTTCAGAACAGCCCTTTGAAGTGTTTTTCTGTACTATGCAGCAATTCATTCAGGTTCACACGCATTAAGGATTAATGTAAGAAATATAACCAAATTAAATAATCTTATAATATATCACTTCCAGTACAGTACTGTAATATATAGTATGTGCCATCCTGTATATTGAAATACTAAATACTTATTGTGCAATCAGAGGAGTGCAATCAGAAGAGGCTTTAGCAGTAAACAAAAGAAAATGTAAAGTACTGCACATACAGTAATAGAGCAACATTTATTCTGTTCTAGTTTGCGTCAAGCCCGTTTTTGTGATTTGCCCATACATTCACATTCACATCACAATGAATGTACTCGTTGTTCATGCATTGTGAGAAAAAATTCTGGAATGGCGGAGCCAGGCTTGACACTGGTCAAGTGATGTAATCACATGCCTCGTCGATGACCTGGAGGAGAGTGGCATGCTCATGGGGACACCTTCCAACGCCATGCTGAAAAGAATACCTCAGTAAGGTTGAAGAAAGTAGAGTTATGGGGAAGGATACAAGAGCAGAAATTGAGGGTGGACCATTCTCGGATTGCTTCAGCATGGCGTAACCTGAGCTGGCCCCATCCAATTACATACAGTAGGTGACCTCTTCACCTCTACAAATAACCTCAATCTCATTGACAAAATCAATGCGGTGGGGTGTGCTGTAGGGACCACGCAAGGGTCTACACAGTATGTCCTACCGAGCCGTCTTCACAAACGACACATTTCCTCCACACTGTAAAATGATGTTCTGCACATGCACGGGTTTTGTCCAGTGGAAGGCTGCTTCATCAACAAAGACACAGTACTTGTAACTTGTGATGGTTCAGACAACACACAGCAGAATCAATCATAACGCGTTAAACAGATTTGTTTTCATGCGTGCATACTGTAATATGTCACATAGTCCATCACAGCAACACAGTTTACAGTATTATGTGTTGTAGATTGTACATGAACATTCAGTGAAGTTGTTTCACTTAGTCATTGTTGTGACACCTGGGGTGCGTTCAGAATTGGCGAACATAGCAAACGTTCGCAAACATGGTTTTCAAAAATACAAGTGTTTGCCACAAACGTTCACCACTGTTCGCCAATTTTGAACACACCTCTGGTAAACACCTGGTGCCAGATTTAATCAGAAAGTTTCCTGGACCTTCACTCACCATATTGTTAATGTGTGATTTTGAGTTTTGTATTTAATCATTTGAAAATGCGTTTAATTTTGATGATCTATTATGAGTTTTTTACTAAGAGTTGTGAAATATTACCATATACTTTAAACTGTCTAAAGTGAAAGAAAATATGCTATTTGAAATAACAAATAGATTGCAATGGATATTATACAATAGAAGAAACTGTTGTAAATCTATGAGTCATTTTGAATGAAATTCGATATCGCCATCACAGAGGGGTTAAAAAAGACAACAAACCAAAAAACCAACATTCCAGCAGTAACAACATTCTCTGCCTCATCCCTATGGTATCCTATGCAGTATCACATCCAAGCACTGGGTGTTAATGTACAGTACAGTTGAACTGTATGCACACTGCCGTGCACCATGGGAACAAGTGCAGTATTTTCCATCCCACGCTGGCACACCTTGACATTGTGTGGTCTTGGGTTGGGCTCATCCTCCCCTACCGTTGTTGCCATGATGCCATGCTACTATATTTAATTCAGTCCGTAGAAGTCTGTGTTGGTCATTATGGTCGGATTACCTGAAGCCGTAATCACTGATTGAATCAATGACGAGAAGAAGCTATAGGCAGGGACATCTGCTCTGACACACACGCACACACACACACACACACAGAGCTCAAGTGACACGTCTATAAATGAAGAGTGAGATGACAGCAGTCACTTTCTATTGATCTATCATACTGTAGACTAGACAGTTACTGTAAGGTGATTATGACATTGTATAAGCATTATAAACAAAATTAAAAACATATTTCCACTGCTTTTTTCATAATTGTCAGCGAGCAAATAAAGGCCACCCAAAATGAAGGCTAACTAAGCTATTATCAATAGAAAGCTCTGAATACTTCAACCATGAATTGGAAACCATACTGCATTGTAACTTACAAACTATATTTCCAAACTGTATCTCTCTGTGTCCTGCCTGTCTCTACACAAGAGGAACGGGTCAGGCAGGTCAGACAGGTTGCAGACAGACAGGTTAAAGAGCAGTGTTGGGGTGCAGGCCGGCACAGGCCCCTCCGTTCCTACAGTGAAGAAACATAACCTCACACATCTGCATGCTGGCACCCCTGCCCTTTCCACCACCATTCTAAATAGTGGAAATCTCAATAAAACACAATGAAATAATGAGGTATTTATGCAAAATTACCATTTTTGCTTAGTCACTCATTTCCAATGCCAGTGAGACCGACTTGGCTGGTATATTAATGTACTGTACAGTATATTTATTTATTAAGAAGACTGCCTATCTTAAGCCGTTCCTTAAGGCTGGTGGCATTCCACAATATTCACATAAAAAGTAGAGCACAAATGTACTTTTTGGAAGGAAACCAGGCCTCTATAGAGTTCTGCGGTCAAAGGGTGCCCTCCATGTGATTATGCTGCTGCTACAACAACAACAACAACAACAACAATGACAATAGGATCAATGGTCCAGCTGAACTCTCTCTAACCATGTTGGACACATTGGTTGGTGCTGCTGGAGCGTTGTGGGGGGCTTGCTATTTGCTAGGGTCTCCTGGGCAAGCAGTGGTTCCGACGCAGGCTCTACTGTATGTCCTGGACCATACTTGCCAGTAAAAACCAGCCTGTAACTGATAAAAACATAAAAACCAGCCTGTAACTGATACAAACGTTGACGTCAGCGTGCACAAATCACATAAACGGATTGGTTTTATAGATCTGGGTGTATACATTCACAACGACACGGCCAGACGGACACACTATTGTTCATACAAACGTATGCCAATACACACAGACACACGTTAGCATGCAAGCTTTAATGTCAACACAGTAATACAAGACCCATATAATACCACTATTAAAATACTGTATTGGCCACAAATACCACATTTCCATACAAATTACACACACACACGCACACACGCACGCACACACGTGCACGCGCACACACACACATACACACATTTTGTTCAGCTCTGCTATCACCCTGCCACTAAAACCTCAGGGCTAAGAAACACAGTTGTCAGATATCTGGAGACTTCTCTGTGCCACCCACTTCCCCCCACCCACATCCCCACACACACACACACACACACACACACACACATGTATCTTTGGACTATAATCAGCAGTCTCAGCTGTTGGTCTGGCCATCTCGCTCACAGAGGGAGAGATCAGTCAGCCCTCCAGGGTAATACGAGTGTGTGTGTGCACGCGCAAGAGAGAGAGAGAGAGAGAGAGAGAGAGAGAGAGAGAGAGCGATAGAGAGAGAGAGAGAGAGCTTTGTGGTGCTGATTGACAGCATTTGTGTGTGTGAACCCTGGGATACTGAGTTCAAGGTGTGGTTGCCTGCATGCGTGTGCATTCGTGGTAGTGTTTTTTCCAAACTCTTTTGTGTACCAACCTGTGTGTATACGTGTGTGTGTGTGTGTGTGTGTGTGTCCCTTTAGTGAGTGCGTGTCCCACTCGTTAGAATGTGCACATATGTACACCGTGTGTGTGTGTGTCCCTTTAGTGAGTGAGTGTCCCACACGTAAGAATGTGCATACATGTACACCGTGTGTGTGTGTGTGTTTGTGCCCCTTTATGTTAGAATGTACACACGTGCACTGTGTGTGTGCGTGTGTGTGTGTGTGTGTGTGTGTGCACGCCCGTGTGTTCACAGAGGCCATGAAGGTCAGTGATGAGGCCATTATACTCCAGTGGTAGCCCTGTCCAGAGCTTGTGCACACTGTAGCACTTTGACATTGATTTCCTGTGCACATATAGACAATGATTCTTCCCCCTATGCTGATGGAGGACTCCTAAGTTATCAGCTCTAAGGTGAGGGACCGGGCTGCGGCTTCACCGGGCTGGGTTGAAAATTATTCTCTGAAAGGCAGGTTGAACTGTCAATCGAGGTGACGGGGAAAGGTTTCATCCTGAATGTTAATTCTGTAATCTAAGATGTCTGATGCGTTATTGAAATTCAAATGAACACCTCACACAGTATTTCTCAACCCAGCCAGAGCATGAATATGAATAGGCTGATATTGTGTCTATTGGATTCTGTTCTCATATGCATGAAGTCGAGACGGCTTGATGAATTGCTCAGACCCATGTACTTGCTCCCATTTGTGATTATCGACCCAAAAAAAAAGAAAAAAAAGGAAAGAAAAACCCAAAACGATTGTCCTATAATGAGAAGCATTTACACCCCCCCACTGAAAGGACTTTTAATGTCATGCCTCTTTATGCTAGAGGTCAAGGGTCAGCCATCTCTTGCAAGCAACATCCGTCACACTTGACATTTAGTATTGGCCTCTGGGCTGTGTGTGTGTGCGTTTGTGTGCGATGACAGCAGGGAACAAGAATGGAAACCAACACAGACACATATATATAGTATAGCTACTGTATTTACATGCTTGTGCACATACACATACAGTACTAAATGCATGTGGATACACCCTCCACATTGAGGCAGTGAGTACAGGGGTTAAACGTGGGTTTTGAAGCAGCCCATTAAGGTTTGTCCATTGTTTTGCTATCAGGGATCATTCTCCCTGTCAGCTCAGGACTGCATAAGTAGAGCATTATGATTGATGACATCAGTACTTGGGATCCCTGCTGAAAGTTGTTGCTGCCATTGAAGCCTGTCAAGTAGTCTTTCGCCATATAAATGATTTGAATCTGAAACATTTGACCCCAGTCAATCTACAGTTTAATGTGCATACACTTTATCACTTTTAGGCACAGCTGAAGGTCCAAGAGGTAAAACTACAAACAAAGACCATGTTCAGGCACATTTTTACATTAAATACAAACTGAAAAAGAAAATGCATTTTGGTAAAAGGAAAACCCATCTTTATTTGTTTGTCATTATATGAACATCTACATTCCCAGAAATATAATTGTCATAAAAATAAATAGTTTAATTACATTATTGACTACGAAAACTGTTAAAATAGTTACAATTGCTACATTCAAGCAAAATAAATGTAAACCAGCTGAATTGTAATTATAATAATATAATTTACCCAACTGTTGAACTAGATGACTACAGTGGCAGACACAAGTTTGGTACAGTACTTTTCTGCTAGGTACTGTATCATACTATAAATAAAATCTCTCTTGAGCATAACCTTTGGAACTGTAGCATTATGTGAATCTCCCATTTACAAGCTGCCAAATGCTCTGATAGAAATTTTCCACTATTGCCTCTACGTGTTGTAATTTAAGTCCTCTAAAAACAAATGAGTTTCATACTGGACTGAGGCTTAGAAAGTGCGTGTGCGCGTGTTTTTGTGTTTGTGTGTGCGCAGGGCTGAATTAACATGACCACTGCATGTGAGCTTGTTTGCTCCCCATATCCTCTCTCCCTCTCCCTCTCTCTCTATCTAATTGAAGAGGGAGGCGAAGGTCCCCCAGGGTTCTCCTCTCTCTTCCTCGCTTCACCTCCCTCCCATTTCCTCAGCTGTTCCCCTCATCATCTTCACCTTATATTCATCCTTCTATGCATCCTCCTATCTTTCCCAGCCATTTACATCTGTGTCGTGTGTCTGTCTGCCCTCAGAGCTGTTCCCGTTGCCCCACGGCTCCCTACATCATTGCAGACCTAAAGACACACAGTAGACACCAATATAAAATATAGACACCACATTCACATCTGAAGACACACACACACTATATATTCTACCCCACCCCCTCTCTCTGGTGAAAGAGAGAGAGTGAGGGGGGAGTTACTGGGTCCTTCTATTAGTATATCCCTGGCTAATGGAGGATCTGTTTGGAGAAAGACATGAACAATAACATACCAGATAAATACACTGTATGCTGAGAGAACGTCAGTTTACAGTACAGCCCTAGCATACTGTAACACACACACACAAATGTTCAGAGCAATGATTTTGAGTACAGACTAAATGGATAGTCAGATAGACAGTCCAATCAATCACATGAGTCATGACAATTATGAATTATCTGTGCATACTGTCACAATGAGATCATGATATTGTACAGTACATGCTTTTGGTGCCTTTATGTCTTGATTGGATTCATTTGAAATGTCTTTTGTTTACTGACAAAATTTAAATATAGACCTAATTAAAGTGACAGTAGTTCAAGCATATATCTTGACCATTTTAAGACACTTGACTGCAGTCCAGCAAAAATTGTGTTGTATCAAGGGTCTGGCCAAGATAAAAAAACACTTGAAAATGCTAACCAAGGCCTTGTCTTGAAACACAGCATGGTAAGATGATCACATGGGCCCAAAAAGGATACATGAGCAGATTAAAGATAATTTATATTGAATTTTTTTACAACAACACGATGGCAATTTGGTAAATGTCAAACCACCGTTAAACATGCTAGAGATGCTCTTCACTTGTCTAAACTATCTTAACACCACTCTTTCAAGTCCCATTAGACCGTCAGACTGATGAAGATCTATGGGCATTTAATCCCAAGGAGGTGGTGTCTGGTGGTGTTGTCTGGTTAGGAGGCCTTCCAGGCAAACCCAAAGCCCAGACTGTGTGGCTGCTCCTTGGGGACCGTCTGAACGTATTCCTCCACCACAACCCAGCAGATGGTTGGAGGATGAGCCGCTGACGCTGAATACGTTAGAACACAACACTATAGTGTAGCAGCAGTGAATAAATCATGGAGCTGTGACTCCTGTGTGCCAATGACGTTTGGCCATTAAAATAATGACCTACAACTGAACCTCACCCTTAACTGGCTTATGTGGCAATGGAGAAATACATTTTTTATGACACACTTATTTATTCTAATTATTTTTTTTTATTCTATTATTTTTTTACCTTGCGTCACTCAGAGTGATGTCAATGATGGATGGCTAGTAAAGCCGATGCTCTATGATGTATGAAACAGTAATGCGTTCACATGGGCATCTACTTGACGTGACTGGGAACAATGATTCTGTATGCCACCCCACTGTGTCACAAGATCATCAATTAACACAGACAAAATGCTTTTCGTTCATAACCATAATGCATAATGCCTCAGTGTTCATGTTAATACCTCAAGCAGGCGGTTAGAACCTGGAACAATATTAGGTCTAATGGGAAAGGTATATACTTTTTATACAGTATACTGTACAATTGTAATAGATTTGAACATGTAATAATACTTAAGATGTAATACTTACAGTAGGCTACAATTAAATGTATCACAGACAAGCTTTCACATATAATTATGATTACATGTATACTTGACACACTTAATACCTAATGTGTATTTCATATGCCTATTATATAAAGAAAATTGTTTTGAATGTGATATATCCCACACATACAGGAATGTGAATGAGCGTGATATGTTCCAAAACGTTTAGCAAGCAGCCTTGTTGCTGTATACTGTACATGGAAACATATACAACGCATTGCCCCTGAGGTTTGGCATATGGCTGCAACACATGCTGCACATTAGCCAGTGGATCACATGGTTCTAGTCAGCCAGGGCCAGTTGACTGAGACGTAATCATGCATGTTGCAAAGTGTTTGTCATCATACATCCTGCATTAGTTACACGCCATATATCTGCGCTCTATACTGTATCTGAAGTAAGGCGCTTGTTAGAGCTGTGTTGGGGAGGGGACTCCATTTATTTGTCTTGTTACGTATCTTGATTTGATTTTTAATGCATTGTGCATGGTGGTTTGTTTGGGGGGCAGGATACACATGGTTTATCCTATCCTACACTGTGAGAGTCTAAACAACAAGGTCATAGTTTCAAGCCCTGGCGCTGACATGATGCCTGATCTGTTCATTAATATTTTGATTGGTAAGACTTACAGTCCAGTGAGTAATTATACTCTCTGGAAGCCGCTCTGGATCAAAAGCATCTACACTTTTATGTTGGCCACTGTTTGCCGTCAACATGTATAGTGTATATATCAACAAACAAGAAGGGCACAGCAGCTTTTAGACATTTGCCACATAGTTCTTTCTAATCGAAATATTGTGACAAGTCTGTGAAGAGGACAAGTAGAACGAATGATGACATGAAGCAGCCAGGGGGTCTTTCTGCATGTTTCATTAACAGTAACACATCAACGCACGCACGCACGCACGCACACACACACACACAAACACACTCTTTCTCCAGTAAAACGACTCTTAAAGGATGCACAGTAAACGTTCTAACCATGAACCCTGTAGCCGCACCAAGAACAAAATAAAGATTTGATTCTAGCTGACAGCATCAAACTAAAACAGTGTGCCTCGTGTAACAATATGACGCAATTTAGCCATCCATCTTTCCCTTTTTATGGCCAATTATCTGATAGGCTTTATATGCGCATCTGTGATGGTTCCTGTTAATTCATCTTTTAAGCAGAGGTCAAAGACATGTTTAATTTGTTAAAGCTTCAACAAGTCAATATTAAACCCCTACTGTACACTAGTCACGCCTTTACTGGAAATCCATACTGGAGGGAGAAAACACTACACTAATGAAGGGGAAACTATCCATCCATCTTCATCCGCTTATCCGGAGTCGGGTCGCGGGGGCAGCAGCTTCAGCAAGGGACCCCAAACT
>JAODTR010005574.1:0-32405 GCA_025399935.1 Amblyopsis rosae
AAATGTAGGTTGTAAAGCCCTTTGAGACTGCAATGTGATTAAGGGCTATATAAATAAAATTGACTTGACTTGACATGCTCGAGCATGGATATACATGCTCACATCTAGTAGCAAATGCAGCAAATAAAATCACTTCAATTATCAAAAGATGATAAATGCATTTCTGTACAATAAAAATAATTAGAGAAATGTATCTCAGTGGAAAGGAAATAACGAATGGAAATGAACACGAGTCCGTTTTTATCCATATTGTCAGAATTGGGGCAAGAAAACTTGAATTATTTATCTAAGTAATAACAAATATGATGAATTGCGATTATCAAAAACAATAAAAAAGGCAATTGATGAATACATTAAATATCAAATAAAGAGATTAATTATTTAAAAAGGTGTAACACATTGACATCCACCTACAGTGTATGCATCAAATAACACAGGAAATGAATACAGGTCCATTTTGACCCATGTCGTGCCTTCTAGGGGTAATAACATAAAAACTGGTTTTACTTTAAAAGTAAAAAATCTAAAATATATGTAATAACATTGGGACATAAAACACACATTAGTTGAGGATGTCCTAGCTGCTTGAATTATGAAATTGTATAATTTTTAAGTTACAGCAAAAACATAACTCAACCAAATCCATTTAGGAGCATGTTGTGCATTCTAGGGTTAAACTCAGATTAATTGATACTTGTGTGTCTATTCACAGATCAAAGGAGAGTGTTTTCATCTAGCAATGACTGTGGGATGAGAAAAGAAAGATCACATGTTGGTTATGTAAGGCATACAGTAAGTAAGTGCTCTCCATCCCATCTAAAACACCAGTGTTCCTTTTGGATTGCATTAAAAAGAAAGATAACTATTAAACTGGAAATCAGTGTGTGGGATGGCGGGTGGGGGGGGGGTGTAATTGTGAATTGTAAAGTAAACATGGCTAATAAAAAGCAAAGAAATGGTGTGGGTGGAATTCTGACGCTGTGGGTGAACAAGGGGGTGGACTGTTTTACACTTGAAAGGGAAGCAAGAAAGAAATATTTAAATGAGAATGGACTCTCACTAATTATTGGACACCGTGGTGAAGGGGGCAAAAAACGTCTAGATCCCTTTCAATTTTACAGGGATTCAGGAAGGGTTAAGGTGAAATATGTGGTGTGGAGTAGTGGAAAGGGTTTTTATTGGCCTTATTGTATTTGTGTGTGTGTGTGTGTGTGTGTGTGTGCTTTCCACTGGCAATAACAAGGTTTTCCCTGGTGCTGAGACTTGACATAAATTCTGTGTTTCAGTTCAATCTACTGTACCTCCCTGACACACTTTAGAAATGCATGCGCATTATATGTGAGACACATCGAATTTCTCAGACAAAACGGAAACTATTTCATCAACTCCAGCTGGAGTGTTTAAAGCATTTGTCCTAAACCCTACTCCTGGGGACCCACTGCTTTTGAATGGGTCATTATCAATCTCTGCAATCTCTGATAACGACACATTCATTTGAATCAAGTGTGTTGGAGCCTGGTTGGAGATCTTATGCAAGACAGAGATTCCCTAGGACCAGGATTGGACCACTGGTTTAAAGAGACATGTATTGAAGAGACAAAAACACAAACCTCCTGCTGGAATCAATATTGTTTCAGTTCTACAACCTTGGCGGGTTTGGAGATACAGTATACTGTATAGAAAACAACTGTTGAGAAATACAAGTGTGGAAAGGAGTATTAAAAGGCAGGATTAGTCATTCTTGCTAAGTTTGATCTTAAATCAAAACAGTATCGCTCTTCTCTGTGGCTCCGCATCACACATAGAAATGCGTTCGAAGCAAAGCACAGTACTACGGCTTTGTTGACATGAGTGGTGTTCGCCACTTTGTTTATGCTACTATTTACGGAGCCAGGGCTGTGTAGAAGTATCAGGTTAGTTTTTCAACATGCACAGAGAACGGTAAGTTAGCAAAATGAGAGGAGATATTTTGTGATTTTTACAGTGTATTTAGCTTGCAATAGCTGATTTTACCTTTAATTCTGACTTCCTCTATTACAGAAAATGTTGTGCTCACCTGTTTTCTCTGTGGACACTATTTTACTGTGAAAAGCTTAAGTCCTCAAAAAGGCCAACATCTACACTTAACCATTTCCCTTGTGGCAGCTTGTCTCTTAAAGGTGTGTGCTTTAAGGTCACAGCCACCAGCACTGCACCAGATTGACTAGGGAATTTCCTGACCTTCTTTATAGATTCTCATGTTGGGGCTCGTTAAGATCTGTTGATTTACAGGTTTTACAGTCAGGACTTATATTTTTTAATTAACACCCGTGCCGTAGACAGCACAGATTACCATGTCAATTCAAGGCAAAACAATTTTACAGTGCCATTAATCACCAACAACAATCAAAGGCCTTCACGTCCAAATTTAAAGGTACAATGCTTTACTAATCACGTATTAGTACCACCAAACCCCAAGTTGACACAACCCAAACATGTTTACGTTTGGAAATACAACTGCAGGACAGAGTGAGCGCTCAAGTGGGAACAAAAGGGCATGTTAAATAAAGTATTGTTGTTTTGGATTTAAAGGGAAAGCAACTTGTCTCTCCTGCTTTCGCACTGTTTTATAGTCAAGCATTATTAGTAAGCTTACTATTTACGTGGATATTCAGATTCATGCAGGAAATATTACTCCATTGAGGAGAGTGCAATTAGCAATAGATATTAGGGCATACTATGTTATGTTTACACAATCCTGGCAGACACATGTTGAGTTCCACAACATGCCACCACCAAACACCAGGGTTCACTCTGGTTGGCAGGTTTAGTGGGGTGGAGACTTCCTGAAAGGGCACTTCTACAGACAGGAAGTTGTCTGAGTTGAATGTACTCAGGAAACTCAAAGGACAGCCAGCACCAGTGATGAAAAGCCAGGAAGAATGAGGAGGGACAACTGGTGCAATTATAAACACTATGTCCCTGATACAAATGGCCATAGCCTAAACATTTAAAGTGAAAATACTAAACTATTTAAAAAAGTAGTTTAGCAGATGATCTCAACTGCAGCCTCACAAAAGCTTTACAATGTAAGCCTATGTGAATAATATTCATAGGCTATAGCCTAAAATATTGGTCAGGAGTTAAGAGAACATATCACACATTGATATCCAACACATTGGATATCTGTTTTGGAATTAGATTGTTGTCTTAATATTCACTTCACCCAATTCATAATACATAATGCCAACTACTTTGTTTGTACTCTTTGGTAGTTAGGCCTATGTAATTATTAGGCCTATACTTCTTTTTAACCATGCTGAATAATAAACAATTGCTGTTCTTTAAAAAAAAGCAGGACTTTTCCCCATTCGTGTGAACAAAAACGACCCTAATCCTGGCACCAGGCAATGATGTATTCACAGATAGCCGACTTGGCGGAGATAAGTAGACATACCTGTCAGTTGACAGGAAAAAGCGAGCGATCGCTCTCCGAGGTGCTGAATCGTCTGACACGCACATCGATACAATTCTCCCGTTCTTGCTCTCTGACTTACTCTCTTTCACTCACACACATATATTTCTCCATGATTTTGAACAGCAAAAGTGAATAAAACCAATTTTGATTCAGGGATTATTATAAATACTAGCCTATATAGCTAAACATTTGTAAAACGCACGCACGTCTCATATACTGCCTTGAGGAAAAGAGAATATAATCCCTTTCCCCGATCGATAGCCTGTGTGTTGTAGTCGATTTTAAACGCTCGGACTATTTTACAGGCCACTTGGCAGTGATTTCGCGGCTGACAACAGCAGCAGGATTACCCATTGGACGTGAGATAATAAGGGGGCAGAGTGAACTGATATGGATCCACTTTATACTTGCATAAAGTGTTCCTTCGCACCTCACATATCCTAGCGGAACTTTTTTGCGACATCAGCCTTGAATATGCCTACAATGTAAAACCAGGCCTACTGCACATATTTCATAACATATATAAGAGAATATAACACTCTCCTGGCAAAAACAAGCAAAACTAAAAAACAAACAATGCCCTACCTCTGAATGTAACTTTGGAGATTTTGTCCCCTTTCCCGCGAAGAAACGAGACGGTCTTGAGATGAACCAATAGAGCCATCATAGAGAACAAACGACTTGTTTGACTCCGCAGAGCAAAACTTAAATGGGATACACGCAGACTGTATTCAGTCTTTAGATAAGACGGTAATTTGGGAAATGGGTAAGCATCTATTAATATGTCGTCCTATCTCAGCAGAAACAATACATGTGTAGCCTAATATTCCTCCAATTTTAGTTGTATTTCGCCTTGTGTTCCGTTGAAGCTGATCCGCATGACGGAGGCTGACTGAAGCGCATGCTTGGATGTGGTTGCGGGAGGGTGGGGGGTTTGAGCTCAGCCATGGGGATGAGGCTGCATTGACTGAAATAGCAATATTCAAAGGAATGTATGATCATATTTACCTAATTTCATGATTAAAAAGATCAAATCTAAATAACATTGTACCAATTTAACCAATAAATGATAATAACAAAGCATAATAAATTACATTACATTAGAAGTTAACATTAAAAGTTACATAAGATAATAATAACTCCCAGTATATTAAGCAATTCTATAGTGGTTTGATATGATATATCATTGGATATGAAGGTTATAGGTTACAATAATACAATAAGCGCATGCTGTTGGTATAGAAAATATAGATGTGGTCACTGTGGCCTATAGAACAGTTGCCAGGCAACACTGCTGTGGCCTTTTGCAACCCCTGGGTTTGTATGTTGAGGAGAAAATATGTCATGCTATTTGGCCCCCTAATCTAGGATCTCTAAGACACCAGAGACCACATATTATGGGCACATTAGCCAGCCCAGCATGGTATCAAAGCAGTATGTGAAACACCTTTTGAGACTTTATTCATTCCCTTCTGTTATCAACCTTCAATTGAGATCCACTTCAAATGTCTACTATTAAAGTATAAGGAATTTACATAAGAAAAGCTACATTGCCAGCTTTGATGAAGCAGTACAGTAGTCATGTATATTGCCTTGAAGACTATGCAATTGTTAGCCTAAGAAACGTGGTTCTCTTGGCCTTGAACACATCTTTCTATTTGCTTTATTTATATTCCTTTCACTTCACCAAATGTATTCATAGAAGAATCAAATGACCGCATACAGTATTATACGGTATGTTAAGGTCACAGCCTGAGCCTAATATACAGAAATGAGCTACACCAAATATGAATAGCATAGCACAGTAGCCTATAATGTATACTGCAGAAGGCTATCAGTTCAAAGAGAAAAAAATACGCAATGTGTACACTATATGAGTTCTATCTTCAAATGATAGGCCCTCACACAAAATAATTAACCCCAGACAATTACAGTAAAGGCAGGACCTCTTGTACAATTATGCCTATATATAATATACCTTGTTGATTATAATCTACCTCATTGAGTATGCCTTTAATGCCTTTTTGAAGCCAAAAGAAGAAACTATGAAGAAAAATGTTAGTGCTGTTGAGTGCACATTGTGGATGCTCATCTGACTATAGTGGGTTTTACTGTATGCAGCTTCATTTTTGGATTGGATGTATTATTATAATAGAACATTAAATTTTATGTTATATTATGGCAAGTAACATTGTCATTGTGTGAATCAGGGTGTTAATTTCATTGTGAATAAGAGGCAGACCTAGTGAAAACAATTGCTTGTGCTCCATCTAGTGGACAGCACAGTAGGCTATGGTATGCTACTAGATCTAGTTTCTAATCTACAAATGGTGCCACAGACAGAGATAGGTAGTTTACCTTTCTGGGCTAAAGCCATAAGTGTTCGTAATGTGTAGGCCTATATATAATTTCATAAATCGCATATCGATCGACGACATCACATTTCAAATTCAATGTATGAATTTATACTAATAATTTCAGAAATTTTTACATACCCTGCTAATATAATTAGCCCTCACACTGTCGCAGTATCATATCGCCTGTACAAACGGTTGAATCCTCAAGACTTATGTGTATACTCACATTTAGACCTACGGACGGACCATCAAACCCAGCCTGACTGCTCACATTGTATGAGTAAAATAAGCCCGTCGGTCCCTGCGGAAGCTCCTCCGAGGCAGGAGCAAAGAAGAATGTATCATGCTATGAGAGTTCAAAATTCAAAGTTCAAAGATGTATTTGGAATTTGGACCACATCATTACAATTACAGTAAAACTGTGTTCCCGCATTTCCTCCCCAACCATGCCGTTAATAGTAGACTGTAATAAATAGACCGCCTGTCTATATTAAAACATTACTCAAGGATAAAGAGTAAATATGCATAGGCCTACATTCAAATTAAAAATTAAATAAAAAGAACGGCCACGCAGCCTACACGGGCATGGAGTAGTAGGTACGTCTACAAACAAGCCTCAGTCAGCCTCGAAATCGGCCTATAGGCCTACTGTCCAAATCATGCTTTGTTCGTGTCATCTTGGCTTTCAAAAACTTAGCACAGGCGCAATGAGGGAAAATTGTACTGTATTTGGCACTGGATATTACGTTGGAATGTCGTGAGCCGCTAATCGCCGGTACACTGCACGGCAAACGACGCATAAAAAGCCAAATGTTCTGCTCACTCATAGATCACAGATCACGGCTCACTCAGAGATCGCGCCAAAAACGGCCACGAAGTCGCACAGTGCTAACCGTGACATCATGACATCAACGTGTAGTCCCTATCATAACCAAAAGAGGGCGACAGTGGTGAATTGGAAAGGGGTCGAAACTGTAGGTCCCCCCATCTCGAAACTCATTGCAGTTCTCTCCCACTCCCATCAGTCCGTCCTGTCAGTTCCCTTCTTCCACAGGAAAAGTACACTATACATAATATGGCAATCGCTGCAACGAGTACGCTTTTTGCGATATTAGCCACGATTTGCGCAGCAGGTCTTGGGTTTTCAGGTAAGATTCAGGTCTGATGCATGTTAGAACAGGTGCAAGACTTACACTCTTTTTGTAACATTTCATATTGGTGTTTATTTTCTCATTTTGAATTATGAGAGATAAGACTAACGACATTGTGCATGTACATATTTATTTAGGCAAGAAGCTTGATTTGTGTGTGACCGACTTCATTGAATGGATGCTTTCATTTATGAGTTCAAGGGGGTAAATAACTTAAAACTTTATGTCAACTGATTTATTATACTAGAATGCTACGTTTTTGTGAGCAATATAGGATGACTAAAATAGAGTAATTTTTGTATGTATTATTAAGGGAAAATATGATCTGGGTGATATGCCCTTACCTCATACACGTTGCCTTATACACATTGCAAAGACACATTCTAAATATTGGGACATATAATATAAATTAAATGCTGTTATTTATTTGTATAGTTATGATAATGGGACAGTGGCTGGAAAAAAAAGTAAAAAATTACACTGTATAGAACCAGATCCTATAGCTTTCATTAAAAGCATAAATGACTGGCACAGGTTAAACCGTATAAGGCACGCCTCTATTGCTTTGGGATGTAGGCTGAGGGTCGGTACAGAGAGCAAATGTCCGTCCATATCGTCCAACAACTCCCATGAAAACGGTTTAGCTTCGTGTCGCACATGGGGGTCTTGTGTATGAGAGGCCGTGTAGGCCATAATTCTCAGATATACTCTCTCACACACTATCAAACTCTCTCTCATGCACTATCAAATCTCATTCACACACTATCAAACTCTCTCTCATGCACTATCAAATCTCATTCACGCACTATCAAACTCTCTCTCATGCACTATCAAACCTCATTCACGCACTATCAAACTCTCTCTCATGCCTTAGCTTGTGCGCTGCTGCGTAATTACGCACAGATTAATTTTGTATCTGTAGTCATACTAAGGTAAAAAATGACAGGATCCAGTTACTATTTATTTTTAAATAATATCCCACGAACACACACAAGCCGGTATACTAAAGCATAGCCTATAGTTCAGGGGTTTGACAACCCTGAGATTGTTGACACTTTCTTACCTCTTTATAATTTTCCTTCACAAATTTGTCTGAATTGGTCTGAATTACTTGTAAATGTTTGGTCTTAAATTTTGCCTGGCTCTTGCTCCTTTACACATCAGACCGCTATCGATCATGGAAATGGAGAACGGAGAGAGCGCGTAATCGTCAGTTAGCAGGAGGGAAAACTAGGGAATCATGTCCTTACAGGCCAGTGGAATTTTATTTCTTCGCTCTACTTAACGTGGTTGAATTCTACATGAGCGTTTCGTGACAGATACCTTCATCTAACTTAAAAACTTAGTAGAGGGACCGAGCTGATGCAAAGCATGGACGTATAGAAACAAGTAGGCCTACCGCATGGCTAATAGTTTCCATGTCTCTTGCGCCAGGATTATATGATCACCTGGCATGGTTTTCACCAGGGCTCTCCCACCTGCCACCCGGCTGTCCATCGCATCTGCCGTGGCTGGCAAGTGTTATGTCATGATGTCATCGCTAGGTGCTAGGTAACATTGGTTTAAACAGGCACCTCAGAGCACACGTGACCTGACACATACGGAAGGGCAGATAGCAACACTGTGTGGCAGGGAAAAGCCCATTACAGACGAGAACATCACTGGTTCCAGTTTCATGGGCGGTGAATGTGTGAAGTGAGTGAGATTTACTATACTCATGTCACTGTGCTGATGAGATACAGTTGAGCAAGGCAGAGGAACCTGTGGTCAGACTATTTGGACGTCTGTAGCTACAGTTTATTAAATCACAATTAGCCTACTGTTTTCTCAATCACTGTGCTTGATTAATAAGGGTTGGTAAAAATTAATAATTTGTGTGACTGACAGTCAGCCATGTTCAATGTGTTGTGAGGGGAGGTTCCACAAGGCTGGAAAGACAGAAGCATGGATTGATTATATGCGGGGGCATTTCCCCATTAAGAGTGGAATTCCGTATTTCACATGTTGGAATGAATTAACTGTCACATCTGCATAGGTTTAAGTTAACATCCTTCTTCCTGTCTTTTGTTCTTTTGTCATTCATTTCTAAAAAGCCTAGATGGTGGGATGAGTTGAGAGGATTGTGTGAGAGGCAATGGAGGGGCATGAAACATTTTACATGAAATAATCAATGGATGTTTTTAAATAAACAAACCTTCAAAGGAAATATTTGAATTTCTCCAAAAAATAAAATGCTAATAGTAATAACCAACCAGCAACGTCCTATAATATAAGTAAATGCAAGGGGTATCAAAGATGAAAACAAAAAGAAATTATGATAATTCTTCACCACCTCCATTTAGGTGCATATGTTGCACCTGAATGTAGTGCAGTGTCATCTAGTACCTATATCTTAAGATAGGTGAACTAACTAGCTTGCCTACGCTAGCGCCCCGGTCATCAGTGTAGTGATGCACAGGAATTTCAAGGTTAATGGTGCACTCATTGGGGTGAACGGCGGGTCATTGAGAAGGGAAAGAACAGGTGTGCCAGCACAGGCCTCCAGCAGGTTTACAGGGAGAGTCTGACCCCAGCCTGGGTTTACCTTCCTGCTGCTTGTACATGTACTTACACGTGAGCTTACATAGTTGTAGGTGCACACGCACACAGAAAACACACACACATACTTTTATTTTTCCCAGGAAGGACACTGGTATAATGACCTCTCCAGCTCTGCCCTCACTCTTTACATACTGTCAGTCTGCTTAACTCTGTCTACTGTCCTTGTAAAGTACAGTTTGTGTGCGTCAGACTAAATATTTAATGGCCCATCTGGGGGTAAAAAAACTCCTAGTGAAAAGAATTCTCACAATCAGCAACACGTCATATATCATGGACTATTATTTCCCCACATCTCTCTAGTAAATCCCCCGAAGGCGGACCTCTGTGTCCCTGGAATTGAGATGTTATGCTTTGGTGGGTTAACTGCTTCACAAATTGTTTGTATTTTGGACAGAGATCATGTTTGCGCTGCACTTGAAGGAGTCTTGCTTTAATCAGAAATTGCTCCTCTGCCCCATGATCATAAATTCCTCCCGACAGGCCAAATCACAGACTGACAGCTGGATAAAGGGAGCTGATCCCGTCCTACGTAATACACAGCCTTATTGGAAACAGGGGAGAAGAGACTGCAGTGTAGCAGCCCAGACTTGTGTCAGTGGAGTTCGTCTTGCACAGCTGATAAAACGAATGGGCTCTGAGGGTTCACTAATGAGCAAATAATGAGGGAAGATTGTGTGCTGCTTGTGCTTTAAAGGTACAGTCAGCTGTACCAGCTAAATAAGATAATACACTTTTGATACAATTTACAAAATATCTCCTTGCATTTCGCTAGCTTACCGTTCTCTGTGCGTGTTGAAAAAATGATCTGATACTTCCACACAGCCTTGGCTCCTTAAATAGGAACACAAAGTGGCAAACACCGCTCGTGTCAACAAAGCCATAGCACTACGCTTTGCTTCACAATGCATTTCAATTGTGTGCGGCGCCGCATCAGAGGGCAGCGGAGCGATATGTTTTGGCTTGAGCTCAAAGTTAGGAAGAAATACGGACCCTGCCTTTAATTGGAGACCCCTGGTAGACAAATGCAATCCAATGGAGAAGCGCGAATATTTTCTAAGTCCCGCAGCTGACCTCCAGGTCCTCACTGGCTCACCCCAAGCCCACCTAGGATCACCACAGCTCAGCCTAAGCAACTGAGACATTTGCCTGAGCTCCAGGCCCTCACTGCAGCACCACATCTCAGCCTTTAATTTATTAATTGGAGAACAGTCATGAGCCCGCCTCATACAGATTGTAGTATGCACTTACTCATGTTAATCCAACAGGCCAAAGTTGCAAAATTCACACACATATAACTTTGGCCCTGATTGGCCTACAGACATGCAACTTCTGCCAGGAGCAGCTGCTGAACAACTTTGCAAGAGGCCATTTTCAAATGCGCCTAACTAGATTTTCCACTATTTAGAATTTTGTAAGAAAGCTTAAAAAATGTATACACACACAAATACACTCACACTTATGCAGTCAGCATAATGAGAAGAGCTTTTAGTGCACTGTGCAACTTGTGCTTAAAGGTGGAGTTTGGGTTTCCGGAGAAAAGGTTTTGACAGTTTGAACTTGATTAAAACAACAACGTCCTTCCAATGCCATATGCTCGTCTCGTAAGCATTGGACCCTCATTGCTAAAGCTAGAATATTGTTGTGTGCTGCGGGCTGCACCACATTGTTTGTGTTCTCATTTGATAGCCAGGGCTGTGTAGAACACCTGTTAATCTTTTCAGCAAGCACACTGAATTGGCAGGTATTCACAGAATTTGACAAAAATGTGTATTATAGCTTACAATCGCCGACTTCTGCTTTAAACAATGACAACATTGAAAGACGTCAATGAGCTGGGGCCTTCTGGAGACTGTTGCATATACGTTGTGTCAAATAATTAGGTTCAGTTATTTTCATATTTATGCAAAGAAAGTAATCATATGTCGTGTTAAATACTATTTATATAGTGGATTTTACAAGTTTCCTTCTACTTCCCTACCAAGATTTCTAACGCATGTTCTTTGGCCTTCATTGTGATGGTTCGGCAAAGATTTCACTATCTGTGAAAACTACCAGACATAAAGCCATTGTTCCTGAGCAAGATGAAACAACTTAACAAACTCTGCACATCTTAACTGGAAACTTACCACCGGCTATGTCATCTGTCTTCCGTCTTTTTTGTGGCCTCTCTGCTCGACTTGTTTCATAAAAAACAAATCCACAGTTCTACGTTGATGATGTTTTGATAAAGTAAATGTTTGAATCCCTGAGGATGGGGAACATTGGCCTGCTGGTAAATTAACCCATCTGATGTTACATTAGCATGCAATCCAGATGAAGACAAGACTGCTATTTACCAGAAAAGGAAGGTGGTTGCTATTGTGATTGTTTTGTTTTGGGTAAATTCAGCCAAGAGGGCAATGAAGTACCACATTACTCTGAGTCTTCTGCATCCAAGATGCAAATATGTGGAATTAGTTGGAGTTGCACAAGTAGCACCCTGAGAGTTTACACATTTCCTAGGTATAAGAGTGAGCTGATTTGCCAAGTCCAATAAACAGAGGATATTGACTGTGCAATAACGATGGCGTGAGATGCTGACAGCTTATTCTGACAGCTTAGTCTGACAAAGTGCAAAGGCATAGTGTAAAAGTGGTTCCCAAGTAGGAGTCAGGGCCCGCTGAAAGGTTGCATGATACTTTAAGGTGGGTGATTCCAATGAATGATTCCAATATTATAATTGTTTACCTTATTTATTATTAAGTAATTAATTAATTAATTGTAAGTAATTCACCTTGATTGTCTGTAATAAATGCATGGATATGGCTTCTGAAGTTTTACCTTCACCAGCAATGAAGAATGTCTTTTTGGAGGGAGAACCATTGCAATATACTGTATACTGTATATATGTGTGTATGTGTGTGTACTGTATTTATTATATACTGATAGTGGTTTGTCAGCAGAGAAGTCCCTGCAGACGCCCATAGTTATTTATTTATTTATTTATTTATTTATTTATTTCGAACATGATTATAAAAGAAAAGAGAAAATAAAACGAAAGGAAAGAAATATAGAATACATATTTCACTTACACTTCAAATATAAATTATACATGATATACTGATAGTGATTTGTGTTGCAGCAGAGAAGTCCCTGCGGACGCCCAGTGTGAAGAAGTCCTCCACTGACAGGGGCCAGAGGGTAAGCTGGGAGCCCCCCATACACCTGGATGGACGGCCTGTGGAGCGCTACAGCTTCAGCTCCAGCAAGCCCTTGAGGACTCACCGCTTCGCTAAAGCGGGCAAGGACACTCCTTCTCCTCTGCTGGAGGATGTAGGTAAGGGTAAGAGAGAGATGGGGGGGAAGGGGTGAGAGAGAGAGAGAGAGAGAGAGAGAGAGAGAGAGAGAGAGAGAGAGAGAGAGAGAGAGAGAGACCTGACCTGGAGTTTGCAATGGCGCCGGTAGCCGGGAAACAAACTACAAACACGCAGATGAAAAGAAAATGTGAACGCATTGGACAAAGTGGGCCTGGCTTGAGTGTCCTAGTGCGTTTTTAGAGCCGTGAGTTCTGCACTTTCTCAAAACCAGTGCAAAGAAACGAGGTGGGGACACTGAGCAAAGCTCTGTAACGAAACATGCCAAGAGGAAATGTGTGCATGTGAGCGTGTCTACAGATGTGTGTGTGTGTGTAGTGGGGTAAAGGGGGTGACTTATTTTTGTCCCTGCCTGACTTTCATTATTGGACTCCCTGTTGTTCCAGGTTGCCAGAAATGGAGCGCTCCCAGAGCTCTGTAGTTCTTTGTGTGTGCTACTATTTGCCATCTTAAGCCTCGCCCTGCCATTAAACAAGTCATAGTAGACAGTCGTTATGCTGGCTTGCGCTGTGAAACCCTTATTTTTAGTACTCAACAGCTTCTCTGGTAATACTTAACCTCACTTTATAAAACCTCGGGAAGAGCCTTTTAGTTCCTCTACACACGAGCAGCGTGGAAGCAGACTGTTTATGTCATTATCCAAGTCTGCTTTTGACATCAATGGGCTGTACTTAGCGACCTGACGTCCGCAGCCAAGCCTCGGTCTCTGCGTCCAAACCCAGCCCAGCTCCTATAACCCAACACCCTGTATTGTGGTCGCCGCGTGGTTGTTTGCTCTTGCGCGTGTCGCTACATGCTGCCCAATGCACTGTGGCGGTCTATCTGTCTCCGACGTGGTGCACCGTAAAACCATGGCAACCATCCTGTCTCTGCGTGCTGTGTGATGTTCCCATTCCTCGCAGGTCATCTACGCTGTTTCCTTAGCAGCGTGCTAGCATCATAAACAACACAGCGCCGCTGCCTAGCCTGAGCAAGCAGAACACACAGTGAGAGAGAGAGAGAGAGAGACAGAGAGAGTCAAAGAGAGAGAATATACTGTAGCAACTCAAGCCTCAATACTTATTTATAACAATGTTACATACTTAAGTTCACAGTAACCATAAAACAACATTATTAATATGTTTTGCCCCTTCCTCAGATCCGGAGTGGGTTAACCTGGATGGTTTTGCTATCGTGGGTGGGACACCTGTCAACATAACAGGTAATCACAGCTGTATTTATATCAGGAAGAAGTAGTGTTTCATATGCATTGTAAGTAGCTTTTACTGTAGTCTCACAGTCACACTTTAACTTAACCTGAATACACAGAAACTGCATGTCTCTATATAGTCTACTTTGAACTACTGTATGTCAGTTGACTAAGAAGATCATTCAATAATTCTAGTTCTATAGTTGTCGCTTAAGATTCTGTTGGACGATTTTTTTTACACTCATTGGCTACAATTTAATTTAGCTGAAATACAGTATAACCCTTAACAAACACACATACACACACGCACACACACACACACACACACACACACACACATACTGTATTTGTTCAACTCATTCTGAGGAGGAAGGAAGTGGAGCAGTTAAGCTATGACACACAGAAGCCCCTTAATGGTCCCAGCCAGTCACTCGGGTTGGGCTGTCTGTCTGGCTGTCTGTCCCATAGCACCTCGTAGAGCTTCCTGGAAAAACATCAGCGATCTAGCGGAGCAAGCATTGAGGAGGCAGCTCATAGGTCCTATCTCCTAAGCCCTTCTCTGCAGCCATTCCTTCTGTGAAAAGTCCACTTGCCCTTTGATCCAAACTGAATGTGATTCTCTCAGTTCCTGAGAGATTCCCTCTGTACCTACAGGACAGTGTGTGGCGGTGGGGAAAACCTTACACTGCGGGGCACTCTCTGCGTTGACCCTGTCACACCGGCCATTTAGCCAAACACGCTATACGTGTTATACTGGTCAGTTGCTCCCCCAGCTGTGCATGCAGTTAGGTTGATGGGAAACCAGCGCAGATCCTTTTCATCTGATACCGATTATGAATAGGCGACGTGGGAGGAAAAATAGAAAAGTGTATTGGGAAAAACGGGGTGTTTCTCATTATGTTGTCAGGGCTAGCACTCTGCACAGCAGCCTGAGGGTGAGGAGGAATGTTGGGGATTGTCTGTCCCGCTGTCTGAGCCCGCGTCCAAGGGGTGGGATTTACAACAGGAAGCGGGAAAACCCGCTGGAGTTGGAGGGAGCATGTGGCCCCATCTCGGCCGTGCACGTCTGTGTCATGTTGGGACAACGTGCTTGTGATTGCAGGCCTTGTTGGCTCAGTGGGAGATGCGATAATGGGGTTAGGTAGCCGTGTGTTTATCGCTGGATGGGTGTGTCTGTTGGTATAGGACATTCACTTTCTTACTTTCTTTGGCAGTTGATGCTTCCAGCAAAAGCCACGCCAGCCACATTTTGTCATACCAAACGGCTCATAAATAAGCTGTGATGATATTATAACCACAGCCTGAACTCATGAGTAAGTTCATCTCTGACTTTCCTTTTTTTTATATACTGTAAGGTCCAGTCATTCCTCCAATCTCAGCCTCCAGACCTGAGATACCTGTACAATCCAGGACAAGGGTGAACAGAACGGCATCAGGTGTGAAGCTTCCCAGGATAAACAGAAGACCCCCCCAGTCTTCTTCTGGCCCCAGGCAACCGGAGAGGGCCTTGGCAGGCACCCCCCTGCTGGACAGGAGACGCCATCACAACACCAAACCCCAGTCGGACCAAAGGAACCGCAGTCCACCTAAACTTGGTACGAGTTGTATCTCATATTCTTAAATACATAAATACACTGATTACGGCCATGTGAATGATCACGCTTGGATATTCAATATAAACGGTAAGAAACACTCGCCCTAACCATTAATGGGCTATGTTTCACTTGTACAGTATTTGAAAAAAACTGCATTTGAATGCTGATATTGTTGTTTTTGGTGGTGTTTTTGCTTTGCTGAATATAATATGAGTTATGTGTGTATGCCATCTGTAGTGTGCATAGTGTAAACCTTGGCCGTGCCTGGTATTCCTTTCTGTTCATAGCATCTGAGTCGGTTCATGTGGTGTCACTGCAGGCACAGAGAACCCCAGGCCGGAGTACAACCATCAACAGAGCTGCCATGACCAAAATAATCGCACCGGGTATGGAATCTTCTAGAAGTTGTCCATAAAAGCATCACTGCAATGCTCCACATATCACATATGCGTACAGTATAACACATAAAGATGATTATGTATATGGGTTAACTGAATTTGATCTTATCTCTAATATCTTACTTGTGAGTGAGTTAGGGGATTATAATAAAAATCTGTGGTTAATTACATTTACGCGAGGGCATCTTAATCATGAGCTGAACACATTGGATGTGCATGTGTGTGTGTGCACATGTGTGCATGTATGCGTGTGTGTAAGTAAGTAAGTAAATAAAAATGTATTTGTATAGCATCTTTCACAGACAGCAGTCATAAAGTGCTTCACAGTATTATGCATTGTAAACAGCATAGAAACATAGAACAATTTCAGTGAAACATAGAAAGGTTGCAGTACATATTAAAATGTGTGTGTGCATTGTGCAGTGCCAGAGGAGTATGAGGCCAAGGACATCAGTGTTCGAGTGATGTCTCCCCAGTCTGTTCTGATCTCCTGGGTGGACCCTGCTGTGGAGATGGAGAAGATCGCCCCTGGAGGATCTAGGTACACTGTAAAACTTAAGTTAACTGTTTGGTAAAAATAACACAATTAGAAACTCATTGTTTGAGAAAACCTGATTAAAGACGTTTAATGGTCTCTTATTGATAATCTTTATCCAGATGTGTGGTAAGTTGTCTGAAATGACATCAGAGTGCTGTACTATTATTATTATTATTATTATTATTATTATTATTAATATTAATATTTAAAAGAAAAATAATTGTAATGTTGACATCTATGTTTAATCTGAGGAAACTCAATGGTCTTGAGCAAAGTGTTTCATGGTTCAATAGACCATACTAACTATTCTCCATTAGCTGCTGCTGTGCTGAACACTGCCATAAAGCATCTTTATTTGGCTGTGGCACAGATTCTACACAGTGAAGTACAGGGAGAAGGGAGAGTCTGCGCGCTGGGAGTACAAAGACAGCACACAGAGGAGAATGCTGATCGACTCACTGTCTGCCGATGGCATGTATGAATTTTCTGTCCGAATCTCCCAAGGAGAAAACCACAGCAAGTGGAGCACCTCTGTTTTCCAGAGGACCCCTGAATCAGGTTGGTTCACTTTAAATCAAGGCATTCAGTATAGCTTTCTTAAATATTAGTTTAAGCTATTCAACATAATTGTTTTTTTTTTCTCATTCACAATACTGTAATTTTGGAATGCATAAGGGTGTGCTGTCTGCTATTTTGACTTTTAAGTCAGAATTAGACCTTAGTACTATATTTGACAAGCTGAAGTGAAAAACATATTTAGTAACTCCATCCGTACCTACGGTTTGTTGCCTTATAAGGATTTTACAAGAGATTCTGTTACATAACTTTCTCTCTAAAGCTTCCTTCTAATGAACCAGGGCTATGAATGGTATCTTGTTCTTTTATTATAGATGGCTCACTTTTCACTCAATTCAATATTATTATTAAATAACTGAGATAGATACTGTTCCTTCACGATTACCTAATGTCACATATCAACTCGTCTAATAGGGCTAATACTGTAGGTAGCCTATTGATATTGAATGCTAGCATTGGCTGCTGTACTGTGATAATAATAGTACCTTCTTCTGGCAGCTCCTGTATTATGGTTCATTGGGATGTCAACATTTACTGTCTGGCATAGAACTTAGTTATCCATCAGCAGCTCAATTGATGATCTCAAAGGGAGGTTCTTGGAAATGTATGGCAGCAATATTTCCTTGGTTGAAGTCTGTTGGCAGGAACTTGCTCACTGTTATTACATGCTTATGTAGCACCTTCTCATTTCTGTTCCCTCACGTATAGCCTCTGCGATTGTTCCTTTAATTCCTTTCTTGTCTTTCCATTTGTTTATACTTCCTCGCTTTCTTCAAACGTTAGCACCCTCCGGTCCACCTGAGAATTTTGAGGTTGCACCAGTAAGAGGGAAGGGGACTGCTGTCATGGCAACCTGGGATCAACCAGAGGAGCCCAATGGCAGAATAAGAGGTCAGACTTCATCTATTTAACTAATTGCAATTTAAATACTGGCTGTGCCCTGAAATTGTTAATTTATCAAACTGATTTGTTGAAATCCTACAGTGATTTTGTGGTTTACATACAGTATGTGGTTTTTAAAGATTTACAACTAACTAACTAACTAAATTAAGTTCTTATGTAATATTCTGAGAAAACAAAACTCTGAGTCACAACACGTGTACAAGCTACAAAATAATTCAGCACTGAGAAATCAAGCTTTTGCTTCTTCCTAGAGTACATTCTGTCTTACGCTCCTGCTATGAAGCCATTTGGAATGAAAACTGTGACATACCGTGGCAGTACAACATCAGCCACAATAGATGGTCTCACGCCTGGCGATCGCTACATCTTTAAGATCAGAGCCACCAACCGGAAAGGACAAGGCCCTCAAAGCAAGGCCTTCAGTGTCGTTATGCCAGGAAGTAAGTAAGTTAGACTATATGTGTCTGTATAAAAGTGTGTGCGTAGCAGTTTCTGTGTTTATGTCTGGTGTTGCACTAAAAGTGTAATGCCTTTTGTCTCTCACCATCACTAGCCAGCCGTGCTGTCTCAACCTCATCAGGAAAACAGGAAACAGACAGATCTTTGAAGGACAGATACAAAGAAGACACTGACCAATCCACAGAGGTCACAGAGGAACCAACCACACCCTCTCCTACGACACAAGCTCCACCCACTAACAAGAGGACACGCCCACTCTCCCAAACACGGTCATATCACAGCATCTTCTCCTCCTTGAGGGGCTCGATCAGAAATGGAATACCCAGAGGGAGAATGCAAGACAAAGAACCAGAAGCAGAGGAAGAAACGGAGACGCCCATAACGCTACCTCCCACCACCATTGCACCACCAGAGACGACCAGCACCACCAAGAAAGAACCAGACAACGATGTCATTCCACCTGAATCTGAGGACAAAGAGAATGAGCCCCCAACTCCTTATACCCTTAAATTGGAAACAAACTCCCCAACTAAACCTGCCTCTAACCAACCCAAACATTCTCGCAGAAGACCTGTTAAGATTAGGGTCCATAAAAAATTAGGATCAAAATATACTTCTTCCTTTTCCTCCATTCCCTCCTCCTCTTCGTTATCTGACTCATCCAACAATTCTTCTTCTTCTTCTTCTTCTTCTTCTTCTTCTTCCTCTGCTTCTGCAACATCATGGTCTTCCCTCCCTATCCCCTCTCATACTCAAGAGTCTGCAGCTAGTAGAAAGGACTATACAGTTTCCAAATTTCCAAACAGTAAAAACTCCTTCGTAGAGCCCAGCATTACACTTAACAAAACCTCCTCCACTTCAACCCCAAAGCAGACTACCTCAATCTCCCAAACAGAGGCACCATCTGTTGGTAGAGGATCAGCTGCAGCAAGGCGCACAGGTGGCTCTGGGCCTGGGTCAAGATATGGTTATGGACAAAAAAATATTGGGTCTCGGAATCCTACCTTGTTGCTGAATGGTTACAAACATCAGACAGCTGCATCTGGTACGCCTCAATATAATTTACCGGACAGAACTCAGAACCAAGCGACACTGACAAAGACTGAGACTTCAGTGTCACAGTCTGCTTTACCAACTGGCTCTCAGAACCATGAACCATCGAGCGCAGTGAATGCAAGGTCCACCTTACAAACATCTCGGAGCCACGCCTCATCAATTAAAAAAATTCAAGAGGCATTAGAGACAAAATCACAGTCAATCTCCCAATCAAGATCAAACAACCCCACAGATTCAAAAACTCGCCATCCATCCACCTTCCTGTCTACTTCACAAACGGTGTCACAGCCCTCTTCAGATACCAACAAGCCTGTCATTTCACAATCAACAGCACACACAGGAACTCACAATCCTGAAACTTCACGAAATACAGAGAGTTCGCACACACCCACGAAGCAAGACACATCATATACAAAGAAAGTTGAAGATGATGCCAATAAAAATACAGAAGGATCACACTTCTACACATTAATTTCACATACTCAAGCCACAAAGGTTGAGAGGCCTGAGAAAGAGCAAAAGGAGGAGACCAGGAATGCAAAACCTGCCATATCTCCTTCCAGATTCCACCAATCGATTGCTGAAAGATTCCCTGCTCTTGCAAGTCGTTACCCAGGCAGATTTGGTTTGGGGACGAAAACCTTGTCCTCTCAACTGGATGGTAGAATCCCCTTGAGTAAGACGTCTTCCTCCATTGGAGCAGGTCAGCCCATCTTGAGAGGGACTCCTACTAGGGTCTCTGGAGCCAAAGGTGCTTCAGGTGTGTCTGTGGTACAGGGGATCAGTGAAGGTTCAAATAAACCATCCATCCGTTACCAATTAAAGAATGGGGAAGGCCTGGTTTTGGTTAAACCCTCTTTGACTAATATGAATACAGAATCTAGTGGATCTAGAGACTCAGCTACCTCATCATCTTCGTCTTTACCTTCAGCTGAATCTTCAAACCACAATTCTTATCAATCATCAGGTGGGCACAAAGATTCCAGTGAGCCCACCCAAAAGGAAACCTCTGATAACAGTAAAGGTAATCGTGAGGTGGCAAATAGAGAAACCTATGATAGGAGGGAGAAAGTTCCAGATCCCACAGTGCCTTCCAGTACTTCTCCTTCGCCATCAGTCAAGGCTCATAAAACATTAGAGGACAACGATAGTGTTCATACAAGAGAAGCTATAAGGAGGACCAGACCAGGGTCTCCAGTTTCTCCAACCTACCGACGTCCAATTGTAGACGCGAATGGCAGGGTACGTTTTCCACTGCAGGTTCACAGGCAGTTAGGAGGCTCTAGATCCCCTAGAGTCCAGACAGCACAGAACGCTAGGCTCAGTTCTGTATCTAAAGATTCCTCCACGTCAATGTCAACATCATCTTTTTCCTTGCCGCAGCCGGCTCTGACTTCAGATCAAGGTTTTAGCAGTGTGAGTAGGACAGGCACTGAGGCTAGTAGGACAGGCGGAGTTATTGGACGGGCTTCAGAGTCAAGATTATCTGCATTATTACCATCATCTTCATCAGGGTCATCATCAGCTGGATCTGTTTCCAGGGACAGCTTTTGGAGTCAGGGGACCAAGACTCACTCCCCCATCCTCAGAGGAAAACCCACCAGTGGTGGTGGGATCAAACCTGGCTATGGAAATGGTAAAGTGAATTTTGTGTTCACTTATGTTCGCTTTTAGATGTTGCCTTAACGTTAGACATTAGTTTGCATAAGTCAAGTGTTAACTAAACTACATGAATTTAGCAAATTGGTGATCCTTCTAATCGTTTAGGTAAAAATGGCCGCCCCAATCTAACATCTACAGTTGATAAAGAATCCTCTTCATCCGTTACCAACAGCAAAGCGCAAAGTCATAGGTTCATCACAGGACCTGGTGGAACTAAATGGGTAAGTACATTTTTAAATAATGAATAATTTATGCACAGAACCAGCTGTAACACTTTTATAGAAATAATGTATCTATAAAGGGCACAAGGCTACACCATTTTATGTTTTCATAGGGCCATGACAGTTTCTTTTTCCTTTATTCTTTCAATCCAGGTGGTGGACTTGGAAAAGGGGGTTCTAATGAACGAGGAGGGGAAGGTTCTCCAGGATTCTCAGGGGCGACCAAAGAGAGTGGTTATAGGCGAGGATGGACATACTATCTTTGGTGATATATTTTGCTCAGCCCTATATCACTTACATAAGAATGATTATTTACCAACAAGGCTTAGGAAAGCATACATTTATATGAATCATTGTTAAATAACAGTTCATGTTTAATATTCATATTATGGATCTTATGGTCTTTTAATATTTTACTCTCACTGCCCATAGTTTGTCCAAAACAAAATACACAACTAATAATTAGCTAGATTTGATTGTCTCAGCCACACAGGATTATTACATTTCTACTTACTTGTCATCTGTCATAACAAATGCCAGATCATCAGGGCAGTCCTCTGGTAAACCAGGAAGGTATGGCTCTGTTTGGACATGGCCGGGACAGCCAACCGGTGGTCAACCCCAAAGACAAAGTCCTGACTCTGGGTGGGAAACCCATTGTGGGCTTGGACCTGCCTCAACGTAGGACTACAACAACCACCACCACTAAAGCTCCTACCACGACACCAGAGCCCACGACCACGGAATGGATAACGGAATCCACCACACTTGCGCCCTTTCCAACTTGTCCACCTGGAACATTTTCAAAGACTGATGAATATGGATACCCAGTTCTTGATGAAGAGGGAATATTGGATTGCTATCCAGAAGGTAATTCTTTGAGACAAACTCAGATACAGGTTATGCATACTGTACTTTTAGACATGGATCCAAATAGCAGCGGACGGTGCAAAATGCTGTCGTAACTTAAAGGTGCCAATCAACCCATCCAGGTAAAACGCCTAATTTTACAAGCTCCGCCTCTTGGATTTTATTCTCTCTCATATTTTCTCTCATTTGAAAATAGTTTGTCAGCCTGTTACATAGCCCAATCAGTGTCCAGGTGGGTGGTTCGGTTTGTGCAGGCTGCCAACAGAAGTGCCTATCTTTGGAAAACTGTCCCAATGTTGGTGTTGTTCTGATTAGTTACTAGCACCTGTGTGAAAATAATGATCAAGAAAATTGTTCTGAATAGTTTAAGGTGGGCCTCCATCTAATGATTTGATGAACACCTATTGCCTCCGCCTCTATGTAAAAAGAGGTCTGAATTGAGAGTTTCCATGCTTACAGTATAAATGGAGTGGAACGTGGAGCTTGCAAAATCAGAATGTTCTTCTTACCAGGTTATATTCTACCTTTAAAGCTTTTAGATGTTAGATGTTTCAATTCAAATAATTAAGTGAGGCATTTGAAAGTCTGAAAGGGTAACATAAATAAAGCATGACTTCACGTAATCTCTCAGTATTGTTTGTCGAATCCCCTACAACCATAAGGGTTTCCTGTATGTACCCACAGAATCCTATAAATATGTGTGATGTGGTCAGAATGTGTATACAGTAGATACTGTACTGTATGTGTGTCTGTCAGACCACAAGAACCACATCTAAGATTTAACATCTGGTATCGGGCTGTGGTTTGAGAAATGCTGGTTTAAATGTACTCTCCAAACTGTCAGTGGCACACTGACTTTAAACGTTATAATACTAGGAATGGAGCTTTTATATCTGATGAAATTGTTACAAAACCATGTTCTGTAGACAGACACAATGACAGAAGAGTGAACATGCTATTGCTATTGCTACTGCTATAGCTCTTAATTCTCCAAAAAATATTATTCCAACAGGGGCAATAGGAGCCTCAAACACCACCCAAACTCAGACACTTGGAAAAATGTCATCTTGTAAAATGTTAATATGGGAAAATGCAGCAAGTAGACCTTTAACAATACATTTGACTCTGACTTATGTTTTTAGATGCTCTTAAACTTAGTAAAATATAAAGTCTTACTTTACTTTGAGATGGGGTGTGCATGTATCCCAGTTGTGCTAGTTGCATCCATCTTAGAAATGTTTACCTGTTAGCTAAGATTGACATAGCTGGTCCTACTGTCTGACAGAGAAATCCTCAGGAATGGAATTGGACAGCATGGTTAAAGAGGCCATGGTGACAGTTGCTTTATCTGTTGAAGGTATTGGCTGAGTATGGCTGCAGACCCACCGACTGTCATTGGAATGGGATACACTGCGCTGTTTGTTGATTGTTTCCTAAATGTTTATATGTCACATTGCTTTCTTCTGCTCTGCCTGGCCTGTGGACTTTGCATAGTTTTTGTGCTTGTGGGTCGTGGGCTGTAGCCTGTTTCTAATTGCTTTTATCCCAACAACTGGACCCACACTGGTTGTGCATTACTAACCCAGCGAGAATGCCCTGGCTTGCGCTTTAGTGTGATGTGTTTGATGGTCTTAACATTGTTTTGTAATACAGTATGGTGGATGGACTCTGGATTCAACCGAATAACAGCATGGAAAATTGCACTCAAACGTTTGATTGATGTTTTGGCCGAAAACTGTTTGTTATTTTTGCACCAGGTGTTTTTGATTAATATATAGCCTGTGAGACGTATTATAGTGTATATTGTATATTTCTTATTATTACATTTGCGCTTTAGCAGAATGGAGTGTTACAATTTTCTTTCAGTATGTCTTTGTCATGACTGCAAGCTGTATGAATTTGTGTGCGCCATGATGTAATGCCAAGGTCCAATTGTGTTGGAAGTAGAAGGAACTAATTGCATTTCACCCACCGCATCCTTACACATTCAAACTCGGGAGACGTGCCCTGAAGCATTCTGTTGTGAAATGGCCCCTTTGTCTTTAAAGACCCCCACTGGACATGGAAAATATGGGTAGCAAGGCATGACATAATTACTTGCTGTCTTCGTAAAAACAAAGGAAAACAAGGTCCTATCCATTGAGATGACACAGTTTCTCACAATCAATGAAACCTCTTTTGTCACTCCTGTTACAATGGTACTAATAATAAAAGGATTGTTTAAATTTAGCAGCATGTAAGGCTGTTAAATAGCAACACAGTTGTGTTGGGTCATTAGCTCATAGATGTATTTTATGTTTTTAGAGGAACCTATTGTCCAGACGACACTGCCACCAACCACCACGACCGCAAGCACCACTACACCCACTACAACGAGCCCTACTACCACAGAGATCACCACTACACCCACTACAACGAGTCCTACTACCACAGAGATCACCACTACAGTTCCAGAAAGCAGGCACTTCAACAACAGTCCCCTGGCTGAGTTTGACCTGACTGGGAAGAAACGCTTTACAGGTACAGAGTTATACTTTTGAGTCTATAGTGCAGTGTTTGGTTAGGGGGTACAGTATGTGTGCATTGAACAACAATGTACTGTATTTGTGTGTACTGTATATGTGCATTCAGTTCCCCTCTCCTTGACATTCAAGGTAATTTAGTACAATAAGACTTTCTGAGAGCTATATTGGATTTAACATCAATGTGCAGATTAATAAATGTAGACCTCAAATTCAGACACAACTCCGTTATCTGCGATGGATACTTTTTTAAGAGGTTGTGTAACCTAAAATATACTATGCTGTGAGTCACAGTCTTCCTTCTCAAAAGTTCTCAAAAGTAGCAGGAGGTAAGACCATGGTTGTGGGGAGTTCCTATGAAGTGTCAATGCCAAAATCAGTGAGTGGTAGAGAGGAAGATAGCTAATCATCGGTACCTGACAAGATCAAATCTAGCATATGGCTTGTGATGAAAGCTTGAGCGTGAGCATGAGCCGTGCACCTTGACAATTGTGCTTGTTGTGCACACATGTACAATATTTATGTTGAAACATACATGTTGAGAAATAATAGCGAAATAGACAAGACAAAATATGTTCTGACCTCGTCTCTTGGCTTGAACAGTAACAACTATACCCTCATACCGTGTACTCTACCAACCTCAGACAAAGAAACCCCACTGCTGGGTCAATGAGTGTTATCACGCTGTTGATCTGGGAAGTCAATGAAAAAAGATAAGTGGTGGAACCACTAAAGCATGTGGGATGGATGATGACCTGAACCATTACCACTGGCATTATATGACTTCAGAACAGAAGTGCATTATTTGCCAAGTAATATATACAAGCTGGAATTAGTTTTAATTTGATAGAGAGGTTTCAAAAGTTAATAACACACTGCGAGAACAGACAGTTTTTATAAAGAATGTGGGTGGTGCAACACAGTAGATCGCAGTGAAGAAACAAGTACGATATATTATTTTAGAAGAACATATGTGCTTTTATTTATGTTGTATTTACGTTGTGTGTAATTGGAGTGAAATTGCATTTCAATACATGATTCATCTTTTGAAGAGGTAATGATCTTTTTTGAAGGCTTTGCATGTCTTCTGTCTAATAGTGTGAACCTGTGATCTCAGGTTCACGGAGGACACAACGAAGGACTATTAGAGGCTGCTGAAGGCCTCCTGCTGTTTTTGTTTTTACAGCTCTAATGTACTTGTTTTGGCCCCTGACACACGGTTACAACATTTGGTTGCATGAAGAAACCTATAAAATTCTCTGGACCGGGATTAGAACACACCTGTTTTAGTCCCACCTCAGATGATGCCAGAATTGGTAACTGATTTCTACTGATTGTGCTTTAGCTTTGTCATACATGTCCTGTTAACACTGTGGATAGACCATGAGTTAGACCGAGATCTAATAAGAGAAGACAAATGTACAATGTGCATTACCATTATCAGAACGTTATCGGAACGTTATAGAGTGTCTGTGCCAATGCCATCAGTAGAACAATCTGGCAGCATACACTGGCATAATGCCATTATAAACTGTCACTATCTTGTGATCCGAAACCACAACACATCACTTCCTAAGTCTATTACAAACCTCAAGTTTTTGAATGACACGTACACCAGGATGCAAAAGTCAATGGTGCTGATTGTGTTCCGAAGGCAGGTTTTATGTTTTGGCTTGGTTCGCAGACATCCTCTGACCTTTTTCTGAGTTGAATAGTTTAAATCCAGCTCAGCACAGTCCACAGAACTGACATGGTGCACATTAACTATCTGGCCAAGACGTCAAGACGTCAAGACATATCTTTTTTTCAGCACTTGCTTAGTGTGAAATTACATTTTAGGCCTGGGTCTAAAGTTTAAGTCAAATCAAGTAATTCTTAACACTTGTGGGAGAGCTTAAAGTTGAGTTGAGAAGAGAATGTATTCTGTAGCCATCAAATTCTGGCTGTGATCCTCTACAGCAAAAAGGCAAATGATAAATGCACGGCAGCGTCCAAAGTCTGACTCCATTACCAAGAGAGTTTGTTTCATCATTCATCAAAAACTTAAAATCATACTCGGACAATATACAGAATATGAACAGTTATCTGAGGACAAAGTCCAGTCCTAATGCCATTGCTTTTGGACCTCTTAGCATTTCGGTGTTTGAAACCTGTCTGTATACAGTATGGTATATTATTACATACATACAGTAATATACTGTATGTATTTATAATTTAACCATTGAGATACCTGCTAGATGATGTAATACATTTTGCATTATTAGAATGTTATTTTGCTGGTCGGCTATTAAGCATCAATATCTGTTCAGTCTTGATACAGTTAAATCCCACTTGTCTGGTACTCCAAGAACAATCAGGAAATATAAAAATGTGTTTCTTGTCAAACTGAAACCTGATTTTCCTTCAAAGCTTTTTCTACCCAAAGGGTTCAAGTAAAAGTACAATGTGCAGTGTTTCTGCATAGAGGAGTGAATGGTATGATTTTTAAAAGGCCAGACGCCATGACGATAGCGAACAACACGTGGCTCTAAATAATGTGTTTGAACAGACGCCACACATAACTCCCTGCACCACACAGACACATACAGTATATCTTCTGACATGTAAACATGCATACAGTTTGTGAGTCAGTATACCCAAAGTATGATGCCTGTTAAGGCTCTAAACCCACAGGCTATTGCGTGTTGATCTGACACGTGTTGGCTCGCGTGGAGGAAGGCAGGAGCGAGTCCAGTTTCCAGTGGTTCTGTCCAAATCCCAGTCAAACCGGGAATTATGGGAAATCTGGAAGTATTCACAGCTGTAGATCCAGCAGGCACCATGACAGACAACACAAAACAAAACTACTAGACGGGCAGAAAAGGATAGCAGAAAAAATTGGTGGTGCTATGGTGCTAAGTTAGAATTTAATTGTGGATGAAATTGTTGTTGTTGTATATCGAGAAAAAGTAACAAGCTTAATGTATGTGGGATTGTTATGCTCAAATATGTCTGTCATTTACTAGAAGGTTGAAATGATAAGATAATGATTCTGATTGTATTTGGAACAATAGAAGTAAAACCAGAACTTGCACATTTCATTCCAAGGAAAGTTCCATTCATTCAGAATCTACCATATGTGATAGCTAACAGAACGATTACAGTGTATTACTTAGCAACTGAATTTAGCATTAGTCATCATATTTAAATCTTTAAGGCTGCAACTACAACTTCCCTTCCCTACTTTCCATCTCTTTCTATTTAGTAACTCATATTTATTATTATTACTAAATAGAACTGTTATTATACAGTTCTATTTCTTCGGTGTTAAGCCATAGACATGCATTGAATATCTGCATGTTTCTGAGCTCCTCCGTAAAGTTGACTTTACATTTCGAACGTTGCATTCCTAGATGCACCGCCGAACGACACCGCCAGGGGGCGGCGGCCTTAACTTTAGCATCACTGGCAGGAACAACCCTCTCTCTGTTTCCCCACCGCCAGCTTCCTATGTGAACTACATCCAGAAGGATCCAGGAGCTCCCTGCTCCTTGACGGAGGCTCTGGAGTACCTTCAGGTTGACATCCTGGAGGGCCTGATGGAGAAGGAAAGCCTGTCCACCAATCAGAACCAGCCGCCCAAGAACAAGCCCCACAACTTCACCGTCGTTGCCATGGAGGGCTGTCATTCATTTGTCATTCTAGATTGGGCGCGTCCACTTAAAGACGACATGGTGTCAGGTAAGGACAATATGGTACCGTTTGTTAAACATGTATTTTAATTTCCTGTTTTGAGGCAATATGTTGATACGTTGAATATACATGAATTACCTGAGCAGAATTCGTGTTTGGCCTCCAATCGACATGAAATCCCTTTAAAGGTAAAGTCAGCTATTGTGGAGAAAGAATTCTGATATTTGACCTCGAGTAGAAACACTGTATTATTCTTTCAGTGCATACACAGAATGGGCAGCTGGCGAACTGCGAGGAGATATTAGCTGGTTTTCTCAAAAAGTGTATTAGCTTGCAATCGCTGACTATACCTTTAATGTATATCTTAGGGTATTAAAGCACACAGATGGACACTCAAATGCATATACACAAAGAAGTATATCTGCTTGCACCTGTAACTGCTCAGCCCGAGTCTAATAAATACAGACGTGACGTTCAAATAGTCAAATTATTTTATACAAATGTATCACCCTAAAATAGACGTGTCCCTTTTATCCACTTTTTAGATATGTTTTGTTTCATGGATCAGTGGATTGTTCAATTGAAACCCCAGACATAGCAAGGAATTCTCCCCTGGAGTGCATGTATTGAATGCATGTAGCCAGTAACATATAGTGATATACAAGGAATAGTGATGATTGTGGTGGTGGGCACCATAGTGGGTAGAAACACTGAACAGTAGTCCAATAACTCAGAGTAGTAGTGTTGACTTTGGCCGGCCAACACAAGCTCCTGTTCATGAGGTTGGCTGGTGCCTTCTCTGATGTGTAAACCAGATAAACTAGATAGTCTGGGTCAGTTACTGCTGTGTCTCTTTCTTTCCATCTGTCCTCCCTGGTATGGTATCTTAATCGCAATTTTAGGGTTTAAATGTCAGTTCTCTGGTATTTACCATATAGGAGACTAAATGGCTCTATATTTTACTAAGTACAGAATAATCACAAAGAAATGTTTATCACAGATATGAAACCCATAGTTTAGTTTCACTATTGTTATTATATAGATTTTGATTTTGAAGATTTAAATTTCTAAAAATGTATTTCATTAAGCAGACTGATCCCATCTGAACATTTTGTTTTATTTCCTTCCTCTGTATTTCCATTCAAACCATGTTGTTTTGGAACACTAGTGAACCAAATCTAAATACCTATTTTCTACTTAGCTCGTTACGGAACATAAGTCATGTTGACCTTCAAATGCTGCTGTTAGTGCATTCTACTAACGCCCCATTGGAACAGCAGTTGTGTTTCACATCAATGGTTACAGTAGCGCAACTGTCTTCGACAGTAAGGTTCTGTGATTTTGAGAATGATATTCTAAGATTGCATAGACCTGGGGCTACTGCAGCACTCCTATAGACTTATATCAAACAATACAGAAGGTATAAAAAAACTGAATGTGAAGGCAAATTAAAGCTTCACCACTCAATTATCTTTTTTTCAGTCCCAGCAGTCAGCTGCATGGCTGTATATTTTGTTAGAATATTAGGGGGGACATATTAAATGGGGGGTCTTGGGTCCTTCCCCAGAACATCTTGAGAATCAAACACTTTTCTGTATTATGGAAGACTGTATGCCTTTTCTTCATGAATGTATGGTGGAAATGTCTATATAAAGGAAAACATTAAATGCAGGAGCCCTGGCACAATAAAAAATATTTGAAAACAATTGCATTAAGGGTTATATCTATATATACAATAGCTGATATGCTTTTTACGAGGGACAAATACACTTGTCCCCTGCATCCCCCCTGGAATCTACGCCTATGGCCAGCTGTGTTGGCATCATCTGTGCCAGCAAAAACATGACACCCATAAGCCATTCCAGAAGAACAATTGGTAGTTTTGTGTGTGGCAGAATAATTATAGGTTTGACTGAAATGACCAAGGACAGCGTGACCTCAGAGTGCTCAAGGACTCTGGTCTGCTCTCTGTGTGACCATGATGGGGAAAACAGCAGGCTTAAGTCACTGAGAAGGTTCCATTTGACCTACTAAAAGTCCCAAGGTTGCAATTTTCCTTGCGGTCTAAAGTAAATGGGAGCAGTAACCCTCATTCCTCCAAATCTTCTGACAGAGGCTTTATCATTTATCATTGTACTTTTCCCTTGCTGCTTTACCTTTATTCTTTTTTACAATGAAACTCAGGACATATAAACTAATGGGCTATAACATGTAGTTGTCCGCCATTAGAAGAAAAAACACGTGCAACTACAAAATACTAGCACAAAATTGTAACATTTATACTTTCCAACATATTAGAAAAATTATTCGGTTGATTCTAAGGAATGTGTGAGTAGACTTTGCTTGATTGACATCTCGCTGACTGTCAGGCCTGTGATGCCAATTAGGGTGGGCCAACAGAAGCCTTATTTATGATTGGCTCTTTCAAGTGTACGGTTGGCAGCATAAGTCTGCACCGCTTTAATTAGAGAGGCGCTTTGAATCAAAATACCTTTGTACCTTTGTACCTTTGAAGACCCTGTATACCGCGTATACAGGGTCTTCCAGTCATTGGTAATACTTACAGACTAATCACATTATGGTATTCGCAGGTTACATGGTCCACAGTGCTTCATACGACGATGTCCTCAACAACAGGTGGTCCTCTAGTGCATCCAGTGGAACAAATCTGGCTGTAGAGAACCTAAAACCCAATTCAAGGTAACCGCTGTGTGTGTGTGTGTGTGTGTGTGTGTGTGTGTGTGTGTGCGTGTGCACGTGTGTGTGTGCGGTTGTGAGATTACTGTTTGTGAATGTACAGTATGTTCACAAGGAGTTGTGGCAGGTGTATGCATGTACAGTATGTATGCAGGATACAATTGGGGCCGGTACTTCACATTTTCATAGCCAGCGTTTTAACTGCAAACGAATAACTTGGTTGCAAGATCCCATACCCATGTGTAATGTCTTGGGTGGATATGTCTGTCTCTCTGTCTGTCTGTCTGTCTAGGGCACAGGTATTTGGCACTGTGACTTGGCAGTGTTTAGAGCATTGTGTTTTTTAGCATATCGGAGACACAGTGTGGCATAAATCTTGCATGTGTGTCTGAGTACGTATGTTGCGTATGTGCGCGCAATTGTGTGTGTAGTCTGAACGTTTTCCAGTAATAATATCAGACCAGGCCAGTGTTGATCTGAGCAAGGTTTCATGCTGATAGAGTCACGCATGTTTGAGTAAATGGAAAACCCACAGAAGTGAGGTAAATCAAACATGACTGAATGGAGGTTGGTTCGAATACAGACTTGTCTGCTCCTAAAACAGGTATGCCTGGGAAAACTCAGTTGATAACCTGAAAACACAAGAGGAGCGTAAATACAATAAATCTGGTCAACACAGACACAAACACAGATGCAAAAAAGACGGTGTGTTTTTCAAAACGTATGAGTTATGGGTCATGGCTTTCAAAACAAGTATATGGAAACAGCACTTAGCATGTGGAGCCAAGAGACAAATGCGGATGTTTTGAGTTCTAGCATGCATCCAACTTTGTGTTCCAATAACCACTGTTCCTTTTTGTTTGAAAATGTTATGGGTAAACACAAACAGACGTTCACAAAGTGATGTCATTAGTGATATTAAGCAGTATAGGACAGCAGTTCTCAATTGTTTTGATCTGTAACCACCATTAGTGGTGCAGAGCAAGCATCTATAAAAAAGTAGAAAATTGAGTTTTTATTTATTTATTTATTTATTACTATCTGAAAAGCATTCGGTCGGCACCAAAGTGTTTCTGGAAAACCATCCGCCACCTCAGGAGGGGGAAGCGGGGAACCATCCAAGCTGTG
>JAODTR010005575.1:0-11301 GCA_025399935.1 Amblyopsis rosae
TCAGTGAGAATCTACAATGTAAATAGTGATGAAAATAAAGACAACGGATTGAATGAGAAGGTGTGTCCAAACTTTTGGCCTGTACTGTATGTAAACATTGAAAGTGAAAGGGTTAATTTACAGTAGGCCTGCTGTGGCAGAGTGAGGCCTACTAGATATCTGGCTAAAGATGTGTGTAAAAAACAAGGAAGTGAATCAGCTGACCATGACAGACAGGCGTGGGTATTACAGTAATACATCTGAAATACTAAGTCACGCTCTACTATGAACATAATGCAGCTCTCTCCACCCGCAATGTTTTGTTTTTTAAATTAATTTAAGATTGCAGATCCAGCCCACCCACTGCCATTGATGGATGAGGCTGACATCAAATTATTTCACAGTGCACAGAACGTGCACAGAACTCCAGCCATCCTGAGATAAATACATGCAGAACAAAATAACTAATTAAATGTAACAATAAATAATTACATTTGGAAATATATACATAGAAATGTATAATTAAGTACAGAAATATATAATTATAAATAGAAATAATTAAATATGTACACACAATAAAACTAAATGTGTTACATTTAAGTATTTAATTGTTATTTAGACATCTAAATAACAATTTATTTCATGATTATTACATTTAATTTATGTTCAAAAAAGGATCCCCCATACATTTCATTCTTTTTTGTTATTATGTTGGGTTTCATTTTCAGTGTTGGCTTTTATTGGTGTGTGGTGGGAGGTGTTTCTCTGAACATGTTGTACATGTGCTTTTGTTTGCCTCTCTCTCTCTCTCTCTCTCTCTCTCTCTCTCTCTCCCCCCCCCACCCCCCCCCTCTCTCTCTCTCTCCCCCCCCCTCTCTCTGTCTCCCCTCAAGTCTCCCCAGATGGATCAAGCTCCATGGTCACAGTATCATTTAGAGGTAATTCAATAAAACCAATTACATTTTCTTGTCATCGGTTACCATGGCGATGCTTCTGCTGAGGCCAATGAGAGGTTAAAAGAACATGGCATCAGCTATAATAATAATAATAAAAACGATAATGATGATGATGACGATGATAGCACTGGGAAATTTCATTATTATTTGTTATCATTGGTGTTTTATGCGCCCTCCCCACAAACACATTTCCCATCCTCCATGTTGCCGTTAAATGGCCTCTGACTCCCTGCCGCTTTCAATTCGGACCCCCGTAGTTTAACTTTTAGTCGATGGATATGCTACTCGCCAATGTGTTGCTTTCAGGCCCTGACTAAAACCACCGTACATGTACATCCGCTTACAGACCGTAGAACATAGACAAATGTAGCCTATTTGTTCTGCTCTTGTCAGGCCATCATCGCTAACTAAACGTAATTTTCGGTTAATAAATGTGTGTTAACGTGGCGTAACGTATCACCTATATACTTCATATAATATAATAAAGCATTACATCCTAGTATCTAGGTCAATAAGGCTTTTTGTGCAGAATGCTAACACCATTCTTTACAGCATAACTTCTTTCAATGTTAATATTATCTTGGTTTAATTTCCTATGATGACGTTAATAACTTCATTTTTGCAATGCTTATTATGAAATATCTATGGGGAGTGCCTGCCACACTAGTCACGTGACCGGCGAGTGTAGTCACGTGACCGGACACCTTCGCATGTTTACAAACCAGCTGACGGACGGATTGACGGACTGACTGACTGACGGACGGACGGCGGAATGGCGAGTCCTGCGTGAAGCTGCGTGGAGCCGCGTCCGAACTGTATGTCACATATAACTACAATATCAACGACCACAGCCGCAGTAACGTGTACAATATGTGTGTGCTTAGTTTGGTTTACGTGAGCGTTACGTTGGCAGTAGGCCTGTGTTGCTAAACGTTAGCTTTGTGCCCACATCTACGGTAGCCTACGGTACATCTCTGCAGGGTTTGTTAATAAAAGTGTCTCGGTGTACGGTTGTGTTAGCGTCGTGTCGGGAAGCGTTTGGCGTCAACAGCGTCGCGTCGATATTCATCCTCACAAGTGCTACCAGACTTCTGTATTGTGTTTGCCATGTGTAAATAGCAGTGCAAAATGAAATCGACGGGAATAAAAGCTGATAGGAGTGGGACGATGTGAACAGGCGTCTTTGACCAAATGCTTGCTGAATGCAGCATGTGATTGGGGTCCTTTGGTGTGGAGTGTGCATGTGTTATCAAGGGGAACTAAAGTTCAAAAGCCTATATGTAAACTGCAATCACAACGCACGCCTCGCTGCAATATAGCATACAAAGTATATCATTATACGTAATGGCAAGGTAATTATGCTGTAAGTGGCAAGGCAATCAGTAATCCGCAGCCAGTTGGTTCGGTGCTATTGGTGGGCTAACCCAGACCATTAATCTGCGCATGGGCGTCATGTGACTACAGGCATTAGAGTTTATTTAGCAGGAGGAGTGTTCTCTTTTAGAGTCTATCCCGTTTTGTGCTCTATTGATCTGACACCATGAGCTTCTATGAGCCAAACCTAATGATCCAGCTAATATTGATGGCTAAAGCACATTGTTGAAGGTGGAGTCAGCTATCAGCGTTGGTGATATTTTAACTTGATCAAAAGAGAAGACGTCTTCCTTAGGTGTCATGGTGCCTTAAGGCTTTGGGAGGGATGGGATGCCTGTTTCAAACTCTTTAGAGAAGACCAGACAGATGTAACACAGACAGAGGCCTTTTTTCTCCATTTTCAGTTCTGTAGCAGAAAGTGGATTTAAAGGCAGTCATTCTCGAGAGCGCCTGCCAGCTCAGGGCGTACTCACACTTGGGCCAGTTGCCTTGAACCGTCCCCGAGCAAGGTTCCCCCCCCTCCCCCCTCCCCCGCTGGCCTGCACTCACACTGCAGTTAACATTCAGGGCCAGGGCATGTTTACTCCAAATCATCAGGTTGGTTACTTGGTTTCAAGCCAATTATTTTGTCCACATAATCGTTCCACTGGAATATGCCCATAAAGTCTGACAAGCTACCAGATTTACGGAGTGCATCCCATTCAGATACTGAGCATGCACTTTTTTGCAGAAACTGCTCAGTGGTTCTTTGATACCCACCAGTAAGTAGATAGTTCTTGTGTGTTGTATCCAGTTGCTGCCCTAATCTCCAATAAACATTGCACTTCTGCCGTAGACCAAAGTGTTCCCTTTGTAAACAACTGTCTCTTCGATGACTTCAGTTCTGTCCTCCGGTACGTTTGCGATCACACTGATGCGTACCGCGTCCAACCAAACCGTGCCATGGCCCACCTCTTTCAAGTTGGGCAGTGTTCCGCGCCCAGGAACGATGGAACGAAGCGATCACACTAGTCAAACGAACCGCACTTTGGGGTCAAACGTGCTCGTGCACGGTTTAACTGGGCCAAGTGTGAGTACGCCCTATTTAAATTATATCAATATCTCTCCGCGGCATCGTCTCACACATTGAAGCACATTGTGAAGCAAAGCATTGTACTATGACTTTGTTGTTGAGAGCGGTGTTCACCACTATTCTATATCCTATTTACGGCGCCAGGGCTGTGTAGAAGTATTGGATTATTTTTTCAACACTACATTTACGGCATTTGGCAGACACTTTTATCCAAAGTGACACAGATAGAGAATGGTAAAATAGCAAAATGCGAGGAGATATTTGGTGAATTTGACAAAAAGTGTATTGCTTACAAGTAGCTTTCAATAGCTGACCATACCTTTAAAGCAGGGGTGAAGAACCCTGGTCCTGGAGACCAGGGCTCCCCACCCCTGCTTTAAGGGATCACTGATCACATAGTCTAGTTTTTGTTCACAAGGAGTGTGAAGCTACTGTGAAGGATTAATTGTGTGGGAGATGGTGTTTTTGTCAGATTTTCTTGTCAGTTTTAATGTGAACTGCTAAAGCTGAATTTTTAAGACGGCGCAACCTGTGTTCTACTAGCCATGCCAGGCTCTAACCTCTGGAGTTCTGCTAAATTAATTTCAGTGTTTAGATACAGTAGCTAGCTGATGGCACTTTGACTGTGTGGAAATGCATGGCTGCTGTCTGACATGATGTGTGTGTGGGTAAGGGGGGTTGCCTGAAGCCCTTCAACTGAACTGCAGCTTGGAAAATATTCTTGTTGCTCAAAGAGCAAAGATTGGGGTTAAGAAAGAGAGTTCCAGATCTATAATCCTGTGATGTTTCCTCATGACGCACTGTGTCTACGCATAACCTTGCCGGTCGGCTTGAGTCGATGTGAGTTTGCCGAAAACTACCTCCTCAGGCCGTATACTTAAAAACTGCAACAAACTCATAGCAAACAGAAAACAGTTTTAACATGTTCGCCAATATTTGCTAATTCTGAACACACCTCTGATCTTGCGACAACAAATGTAATTTTGCTGCAAGAATCACTCCAGTCCCATCCCATGTAAATACGTTCATCTCAGCAGATGTCCAGGGTCAAAACTCAAAACCTCTGCGGCTTTAGTACCTGTCTTTAGCTCCAGTGGCTAGGGTTGATGTTGCTTGATGAATTAAATTAAAGGTGAAAGAGTGCTCAGAAAACAATCAATCTTCTCCCCAGCTCACTGTTTCTGAAAGTCCATGTGATTTTTGGGAGGATATGACCCAAAGGGCTAATTAGTAGAGAGTCTAACCCACAATCACCAATCTTAATATCATTTAATTTATTAATTTTTTCTTCTTTTTATTTCAGAGTTTTTGATGTTGCTGTTATAATTGTAAATGTTCTGTAGGCTATGACATCAATCAGATTCTCCCTCTAGGAAAACACAGATATCAGTTATATTTAAGCCTGCACTTTGGCAGGTTTCCTTCAGTCCTTCAGGACCGAATAAATCCAGAATCATCTCAGATGGTTAACACTCAACTTGGTCTAATTCACTGGTAGTGAAATGAGGCCCAGGTGTCTGATAGATAGTGTTTAGAACCCGATGTTTTATTTATGCATTCCATTATGTATTTATTTGAATATTTCTTGATAGATTCCCAAGTGATTGAGGTTCCTTCAAGTCGTACTTGGTAAATAATGCGGTGTTTAATTTGTGTGGCTTGATGTGTTGCAACATTGGGATGTTATTAGTGTTGACAGAGACTCTTCTGGCATGGAGCTACATTACACTACGCTAATACTACTACTGTACTAAGCATGTGACATAATACAGACGACTGAAGACCTATCAAAAACCTTTTGCATTGGGTGTGAAGCTTTGCAGCCATTCAAATTAAAATATGGAGGAAAAAAATGAGATTCTGAGAGATGGAGATCATTGAAGCACGGGTGAAAGGCCGTAGTGAATGTGACTCATTTAAATCAGCCAAATGGTTTTGGATTATATCAAGACAGACAGTATTATGATTTATCTGCTCCAATGCTACTGCTACTCATCATTGTGTTGCTGAGATTATATTTCTTTACTTCCACAACCTACCCTTCCACATCTTAGCTCAGCACTAGATCTTGCTACACACATGGTATCTTAGTTTGCACAAATCCATGTCAAAGTGGTTCTCTTGTGGCTGTGATTTATTAAATGCATTCCAAATCTTTTCTGTAATTGTTACGCCCTTCCCCCCTCCCCCTAGGCAATAGGTTCATTTACATTTTTGTAGTAAAATGGGGAAGTGATGTTCAAAATAATGTAAAATTCTCATAGCGGTCTTTCTTGTGGAAGAGGAAATGAAAGACTTTCTGATTGGAGGGATGCTTTTGCTCTCTGTGAGGAACTTTTCTGGTCTAGTTGTTGCTAGGCAAAACAAACGCTTACATTATGTATATGAAATTATTTCTGCCTTGACGTCGTGTGGCGGTATTCCATTCATCGGCTTTAAAAGATGCCTTTTGTTTGTACATCGGATATCAGCATGTTTATCCTACTATTGGCCTGCATGTTAAGCTAGCCTTATTCCAAAACATGTTAGGTGAACTCGCTGCAGTCACCGCCATCTGAGGTGGGTCCCCGGGCGCTGCACACTTCCTTGCTGGATGGTTTAAATACAAAGGACACATTTTTGCATGTGACAATAAAAAGCACCTTTAACTTATTCTAATACATGGAATGAACCCAAGCATTGGGGGGCGGGATAGTCTAGTGGTTAGGCTGGTTGAATCCCACCAGAAAAAGTCGTAGGATTAATCCCAAACAAGCCTGGTTTACCTGTAAACAGTCTCGAGTTGATGTCCAACCCATACCTACTCCTTAACACCTGTACACAACTGTGAGTCAGTTAAATAGAGTATGTTAAATTACCGGACTGAAATTGTAACAGTATATGTGGTCTATGTGGCTCAACGTATTAACCATAGACTGTAAATACTCTTAATGGACAAAGCCTTCATGACGTCACCCAAAGCATTTCTCAAGAATGTATTTGATTCAAGGTTCTCAGGTTTAATCACTTCCGTTTTGTCTTAATTTCTCAGTATCGGAGGTTCCCCGCTTGACAATAACCCTGCATTCACACCACCGACGTATTCAACTCGGAAATCACTAAATCGCTGATGAGCTGTCACCAGGCCCTCTCTACTATCCAAACCGCCAGCCCGGGGTGGGCGTGTCTTACACCAGCAACTAAAACTGGCGGGAGGTCTACAGTAACAGTTAGTCAAAGCAAAAGCACAAAGGGTGTTCATTCCCTCAAAAGAAAATGTACATTTTGGAGGGAAATGTTTGTGCAAATACCATTATTACACTGTGGACCATGAACAAGTAGTATTTAACAGCGAGGGATTTTAAGATAGCTAGGAAGATTTAGAGAACATCTGTCCTGCCATTGGTCGCCAACCGCTGGATATTAGCATAAAGTTGAAAAGTTCTCAACTCTTATCTGTCGCTGTTGCTAGGCGACTTTGTCGTCGAGCATAGCTCCGCCCGCTGTCGCTGAGAAACGCTGGCGTCCGTTCTAAATTAATTGGAACATGCCTTTTTGCGAGTTGAATACGTCAGCGGTGTGAATGCAGGGTGACACGTATCTTATTCTCTTGCAGGTATGTACTTTTGTCAGTGGCCGAGGAGTGCCTCCTAGCTGTACACGTAAGTATTACTACTGTATGGAGGGGTGGGAGCCCCTCTCGGGCGCAGCATGTTGTGACGTGGTTCTGCCCCATGCTGCCGCAGGTCCGGCCCGACCAGAGGCCATGCAGCACCCCAACGCCTCCACCCGCCACCCGCTGCAGGTCGCCGAGGAGCAGCAGGAGACTGGCTACGACCCGCTGCACAACCTCAACCAGAACCACAGCAGTACGTCAGCATCTGGAGCTAGCTGTTAGTTGTTAGCTAGTCTATAATGCCTCTGGACTAGCTGTTAGCTAGCTATTAGCTAGTCTATAATGCCTCTGGAGCTAGCTCTTAGCTATTAGCTAGTCTAAAATGATTCTGGAGCTAGCTGTTAGCTATTAGCTAGTCTATAATGCCTCTGGAGCTAGCTGTTAGCTATTAGCGAGTCTATAATGCCTCTGGAGCTAGCTGTTAGCTATTAGAGAGTCTATAATGTCTCTGGGCTAGCTTTTAGCTAGCTGTTAGCTAACTATTAGCTAGTCTATAATGCCTCTGGGCTAGCTGTTAGCTATTAGCGGGGCTATAATATCTCTGGGCTAGCTTTTAGCTAGCTGTTAGCTAACTATTAGCTAGTCTATAATGCCTCTGGGCTAGCTGTTAGCTAGCTGTTAGCATGCTGTTAGCTAGTCTATAATGCATCTGGGCTAGCTGTTAGCTATTAGCTAGTCTATAATGCCTCTGGGCTAGCTGTTAGCTAGCTGTTAGCTAGAGATTAGCTAGTCTATAATGCCTCTGGACTAGCTGTTAGCTAGCTGTTAGCTAATCTATAATTCCTCTGGGCTAGGTGTTAGCTAGTCTCTAATGCCTCTGGGGCTGTTTATATGGCAGTTCCAATATGAATGTTGCCCTCTAGTGGTTGATAACACTGATGTTGGCATTTTGGGTGTTGCTGAGACATTTTAATATTGTTGCTGACGCATCGAAATGTCGTCCGTTCAGTGCATTCCTAACGCAGCTGCACCCACCCGGCGGTGTCACACCTAGACACCAGACCTTACAGAAGGCTGCCATAGTAGGCTTTTAACCATACAGTTTAACCTCCTTAACTTCAAATTGCACTGCACCCTAACAGAAGTTTGTTTATATTACAGCATTGCCTAGACTATCGCTTTAAATATTTCTCTCAAAAGGAGAGTTAATTGGGCGAGCTATTATCAGGACAAGATAAAGAACTGATGAAGAAGTGTTAAATTGACTGCTCAGTGTGAGTCAGGACTGTGAATGTGTGTGTGCACGTTGCGTTACAGTGGAGGCATGTTGTGATGCACTGTTGAATATTCATCGTGACTGTCCCAGTGGAATGTCCCAGGCTTGCGCTAATGTTGACAGACAGCTCTGTAGCCAGAGTGCATGTTTTGCCTGCGGGCTAAATTAGCCTCGTTAGCCGTTAACAGGCGAGCCATGATGTGTGTCTGTACCTGTCAACCGTGCGCTCATGATCGAGCGGGAAGCCTGCGCTGCTCTTCCTGGTGTTGTGGCCAATGTCGGTACTACGCCTGAAGAAATGAATGGCCCCTGGCATTTGAATACGTTGCCATATCCAGGTCTTGCTGTTCTCAAGCAGGAGCGAACACCGCTCCCTGCTGTGGTTTGTTTGGTGTGTTGGCCTGTGGGTTCTAGAGAACAGGTCCTTCTGCTGTAGTTTCCCTCTTTAGCATGTGTTGCCTGCATCTCCGTCTTGCCTCTAAGTGTGTGTGTGTGGTTCCATCCAGGAGGATCTCTGGATGGCAGCAACATTACATCACAGTTGACCTTCCCTTCATACACGTGAGTGCATTGCTGTGTGTGTGTGTGGGGGGGGGCGGTGGTATGATGGTTTCAACTAGGGCTGTCAAGCGATTAAATAAATTAATCTATTTAATTATAAGATCTATGATTATTTAATATAATCTAAATTAATCGCATAAATAAATATTTGCCTTTTGCTCCCTTTTCTGTGACCAGAAGTCTAGGCAATGACAGTTGTAATTTAAGAATTTACTAGAATTAAAGAGTTGCATTAGAAATTGTGATTTTTCTCTGCGGTAAGGGGTTTAAGATGTGAGGTGAATGTAGTGTGAAACAATGTGTAGGGGTATAGATGCAACACAAGAGATATCTTGAGAGGCTACAGGCATTGGGGTAGGCCATGTTTTATCCTGTTTCCCAAAACAAAACAATGAATGCAATGTTAATCTTGCAGAAAATATTTACATTACAGGCAACCTTCAGGCAATTTAGTTCATGTATAATCTATCCTACTTATTTATTATTAGATTATTATGCCTGGTGGAAATACTGTTGGTTTAGTGAGTAGAGCGTGCATGAGGGTTCCTTTATTAAAATGGTTGATGCATTCATATCAATACTACTAGTATTTGGATGCATCAGCAATATCAGATGTTTGTATTCTGTGTTTCACCATCTCACGCATGTGCGAATTCTCCGCAGCGACAGGTGTGGTTCTACTTGTCACTGCAGCAAACAATATCTTTTAGGCTACACTAGGCTCCTGTGTTAGATCTGAAGCTGGCTAATCGCCGCCAACGCTAACGTTATATTGGGTAGTCTCTTCTGATGCCTTTGACGTTATGTTATTTTTAAAACCGCCGCAAGATTAAACTTCTTTCTCTTGCATTTACTCATATTACCAAAGCAGGTGTAACAGAATGAAAAAGTAAATTACACTAGAGCAGGGGTTCCCAAACTTTTTTCCTCAGGCCCCCCTATACATTTGAGTCACAACTCGCGCCCCCTTCTCCACACACACACACACAAATACACACACAACTTTTAGCATATCTTGCCCTAACACAAAATTATGTAGGCTTGTAGACGTATGTAGCATTGTTTAAATATGAAACTTAATAAGATGCAGCTTGGAGTTGAGAAATAATTGTGGTATGTGCGGCCAATATTTGCTTTTGACGACACAAATCTTGTTCTTTGTGACGGAAAACATCACCGATTTAGTGCTCAAATCCGATTTTTTTTTTTTTTGTTTTGCTGTTCACATGACCTGTTAAATGTGGCGCGTATCGGATTCTAGTGTGACCTGATCACGGTTCCGAAGTGACCCGCATGTGCAAACGAACAAGACGTCACATGTCGATTGAAAGTAAACATTGACTGAGACTGAAAGTCAGCCTTACGGTCATTTTACAAGTTGACGTGAGGTGGAAGCCAGCGAATTTATACTGAAGAAAGCCACTTAGCCGACTGTTGTAGGCTACTAAAGCCGGTTAAACACTCACATGGAATATGTGATCCGCCAGACATTATGCAAATTGCCCGCAGACTGCCAGTGGATTTCATATGTCTGTATCGGTAGCGCATTCTTTCTGCGTTTGATGTGAGAAAAATCATGCCAACAAGGGTGAATTTCCATCAGTTGAAAGGGCCTACATCAGCTTTTAAAAATGTCGCCCCCTAGAGGTGTCAAGGTAAAATAATCAATATAGTGTTTTCTGTTTTATTCTCGCGCCCCCCAAACGGCAACCTCGCGCCCCCCCTTTGGGGTGGGCCCCACAGTTTGGGAATAACTGCACTAGAGCATTCATATTAACATTCAGTACATGGGTGTACTCTCGTGATGTATACTCACTCTCTTTGTCGCCCCCCACAGGAGAGAATGGGATGACCTGTTCCTCAACAGTAACTACCTGGCCAGCGTTCGACAGGCGGGCCTCAACGGGCGACTCAGAAGCAGCCGCTTCCGCAGCGTGTGCTGGAAGGTAACGGCTCCATTAGTCATGACTGGATGGAAGGTAACGGCTCCATTAGTCATGTCTGGATGGAAGGTAACGGCTCCATTAGTCATGTCTGGATGGAACGTAAAGGCTCCATTAGGCATGTCTGGATGGAACGTAAAGGCTCCATTAGTCATGTCTGGATGGAAGGTAATGGCTCCATTAGTCATGTCTGGATGGAAGGTAACGGCTCCATTAGTCATGTCTGGATGGAAGGTAATGGCTGCCTTATCTGGTTTTAGTACTTGATATATTGCGGATTAATACATATTTTCTTTTTGTTGATATGTTTTTCCTATAGTGGTTTTCTAGTATAATTGGAGCAAAGCTTTCTATCAAAAGCACTTGACTTTAATGTCACCAGAGGGAAATCTAGATGTATGTGTGTTTACCCATTATGTAAAGTGAGCAAAACATCCAATTAGGGACTATTTTGTCAGTGGAGTATAGACCAGGGGTTCCCAACGACCGGGCCCCGGACCGGTGCCGGGCCGCAAAGCACTACCCACCGGGGTGTGGGTAGCTAA
>JAODTR010005577.1:0-11300 GCA_025399935.1 Amblyopsis rosae
GAATGTGTGAGTTTTCATAGAAAACATGAAATTGTCTGGGTGACCCCAAACTTTTGAACGGTAGTGTATATATATATTTAGAGGCCGGACAGAAGCGCTGATGTTTGGTAACTTTCTATGAATCAATAGTGTTACTTTATGTGTTTAACTCTTTCATTGTTGTTTGCTTTTGAGTCGTATTTGTGGTTTTCTAGATTACATGTTACACACTGAAACAGAGAAAGTAGAAAGGCCAATAGACATTAAGCATGCTGAACTATCCCTTTAAGTGAGGTGGAGGGATACAGTTTAACAATAAAGCCCCGTTGCACACTGCAAGCGGAGCTGAAGCACACTCTGGACTGTTTCTCCGCTATGCTTATGGAATGTAGCACCTTGCAGCTCCAGTACAGTGGGGGGAGCTAGAGTACTTCATTGACTCTCATAGATGTGAAGAAGAGAAGAAGAAGAGCTGCCTATAAAATGGATGCCAATTAAGGCTCATGAGGTTCCCTAGTTGTGTATGGTATGGGCCAAGGTGGATGGTGTGCAGCTGCTTCTTTGATGTGATGTTGTTATGGTAACTGGTTCACTGTATTGGTTTAGGGTACCAGTTGGTTAGTGGTGTTTGGTTTATTTATTTTCTATCCTGTTCTTTTAGTCCTTGGCAGGGCGGCCGACCTGCATGCCATCTATCTTCCCTGGGAGCTGTGGCTAGTGGCTGCATTGGTTTTAGCAGGAACATTTTGATAACTTTTGTAGTAGTTTTAATATACATTATTGTTTTTGAATTGACCCAAACATTCATCTGCTCCATTGGACTTGTATTAAATAAATATTGTATATTAATCGTTAATCTGCTTCTGACTCTCCATTGGTGTCTAAGCAACCAGGGTCCGCCTCGGCTCAGCGCACCTGCAGTGTGCAAAGTCTCATTGATTAACATGGGAGTGGATCCAAAGCAGAAGCGCTCTGTCTACGCCTCGCTTCAGCTCCACATGCAGTGTGCAACGGCCTTATTAAGAGTCACACAAGTGTGCTTCTCGGCGCTGACAATGTCCTCTTCCACGCAGGCAGAGTGTGGTAAATTTAAAAGTTGTCCTAGAAGTAATCATATAATAAAAAAAAAAAAAAAAAAAAGGAATTACATGTAATCAATTACAAGTAACGGATTACGTGCAATCAGTTACTTCCCAACCCTGCCCGCATGGAGGAGTCGGCAGCAGGAGAGTGCATCGTGACAGATAGGCGCAGATGAAAGGAGAAGCAGGGGAGGTGGGGGGGAAGCGACACAGGCTGGGAACCCAGCAGGTGTCCACTCCGCCTCTCCCTCCTCCTGTCCAGCGTCCCATGCAGCCTGTAAGCCCAGAAGGGAGTGACGGAGCAGCCGACGCCATCCAGGCTGGCTGGCTGAGAGCCACCGTCGTGCGTTCGCTACGGTTACTGGAAACACACCGTCCCAGCTCTCCCAGTCGTTCGACTCAAAACGCTTCCTCGTACGTCTGACACGTTTGCAGAGTCTGTCTCAGGCAGATTGTATGAAAACACTGAAGGAGTTTAAGAGAGAGTGTCTGGCAACTAGGCAAGTTAACTGAAGACACAGCCACAGCACATGATAATATATTACTCATAATGTGCCTGGCTATAAACAAACAATGCAGTGTGTGCCCTGCATGAGCATCCTAGGAGCAGTAGTAACAGTGCTCGGTATCCTTCTGCCTCAAAGTGCATTTGGGGTTAGGGTTAGGAACATTTGATTGAACAGCATCCTATAGGTTAAGACTGATGTCGACCTGGCCTATACTCTTTCTCCCAGTAAACCTAATCCTGTTTCGGTGTCGGTTGGTGTGTTTTTATTGTGTCTGACACCATGTGGATTATGCTGGTTAATTCATGACAAATCAAACAGAAACTAATGCTAATCCCGCGCAGGGCTCCACTGTGATGTCTGACGCTCGGGATTAATTTGCAACATTCCCCAAACCAGCCTAATCCTTAACGAACGAGACAGGAGCATAACCTAACTGACAGTTTGTGCCGCATTATGGTAGGGTGATATGCTTCAACTAGCGCTCCTCTCGAAAAATCCAATCTGATGAGAGAGACAGAAGGGGATGCCATTATAGAAAGAATAAACTGAATGAAAAGTTTTCCAACAGCTTTTTTTCGGCAGCCATTAAGCCCATCTCGAAGCCTTTTGGAGTATGTTCTGCTTCTCTTAAGGTTTAAGTTTTGACATTTTGAAATCAATAGAAGGCTGAGCTTTTTTTTTTTTTACAGTTGCATGAAGCTTGGGTGAAAACACTTCAATCAGGCCTGCGGAGGACCTGACACTGGAGACGAGAGATCGATTCGTAATGAGAAGAGCTCTACCTGGGGTTCCACTTGAGGCACGTCTCTTCTCAACCGTTCAAATCCGCCAAAATCCACCACGTTCACTGATTACATCAACAATATAATATATATTTTCTCTTATAAAAAAAAAAAAGACAAATAAAACTACAGAAAGAGAACTCCCTGTGAACATTTCCTTGAACTGAATTTTGTCCCTTCCTCAAAGCAGTAAGTGTGAAGTATACTTGAAAATGGTAGCTGGGTTTCTTCTCTGCAGACTGTAACACTGACATGTGGAAAAGTAGCTAGCTTAAGCAACATTTAGAGCAACTTGTAAGTAGGCAAAAGAAATGCTAAACATATTCTAACGATGGAAAAGTTATAGTTTAACAGTGGGTGAAAAATGTTATTCTATAAAACCACAATTTAACTTAATTGTAAAAAAGAAGTCATAATAAAATATACTATATTATGATAGAAATTGTTAGGCCTATCTGTTTTTATTTATTTTTTATTAAATTGTTGTGAACAATATTAAAAGCATTAGCTGTGACATTGTGTGTGGGACTGTGCAAAACTAGCATAACATATTTGCTCAACACAAGTGTTTCCTCCAAATAAGAACAGTTGTTTAGGCTTCAGTCATTTTATACTTTATGGGACATGTAATTTGACTCACCAAGCGCTATAGAAGACGCAAACATTGACACATTCTTTGCGAGATAAATTAAATCCCCCTTCCCTTGACATTAATTCACAAAAACATTTTCTTGCATTTCTGAATGTGTTCTCCAACCAGAGACCCCACACCCCCCACACCAAGCCATAGCCCCAGCCTGCAGTCTACGCAGGTATTGGCTGTTTCAAAAGATGCTATTGTATCATCAAGCCAGCCTAGTTAATTAGGCGTCCAGGCTGCCTTCCTCTGTTGAATACACTCTCCCTCTTGGGCCCACAGCTGGTCCTACTATAGAGGTTAAGTGCTAAAACATGTTTCCACCGGTACATGTCTCACAGAGGTATAGTGCAGATAGATTTTTATACCATGTCCTAATTCCCTGAACCCTGTGTTTGTCAGAAACACTGGGAAAAAGAGAGAGAACGTTGAAACGGAGCCATGATCTGATAACAACTTTCCATGAGTTTTTTTTATTTCTTTTTTTTTTGCATTCAGCAAAATGTACATATAGAAGCATATTCAACAGTGGAATGTTTAACACCAGTGCGTCTGGCACTTAGGTAACTGTTACTGTAGTGTACCGGCAGTAATGTCAAATGTATTGCAAAATATTTCTAGTTATAGTTGGACTCTAGCTAACGGCTAGCAGGCCTTCCATCAGAGACAATCATTCAAATTTTTAAAACTTGTGACGTCAACGAGACCAATTGACTCGTTCTGCTTAAATCCTGATTTAGCTCGTACCCGCTCATGCGTCTTCACTGTGGAATGGCTTATCCGATGCGCCAACCCAACCAGTAACTCACAGAGAGATGAGCTACAGTGCACACATAACAGCGCGACGACAAGGCAAAAGGCATTAAAAAGAAAAGAAAAGGAAAATACGTCAAATAATTCCAATACGAAGCATAAAAACGCTACATAGCGTTTTACCACCTAGTAAATTTGCAATGTAATATCGTGATGGGAGCTTTTCCTTCCATATCGCTATATATGTATGTGTGCGTGAGTGCGCGAGGCGGTGAGTCAGTAAAACGACCCAATGTGAAAACCATCTTCCCAAAGTCAGAGGAATGAGATGTGGATCGACACCGATAATAAATAGCGGTGATAACCGGGGGAGGAAGTCATCACGCCAGCAGGGAGATGGGTCTACGCGAGGACAAAACACCCATAAAAGCCTGGATGGAGAGATGTAAAACAATAAGGCCAGAAAGGTGGGGAGGAAGGGAACAATCTCAAGGGGAGAAGGGGGGGGGTGTGTGTATATATTGGCAATGGGGAGGTGTGTTGACCCCCGTCCTGTAGGCAAGTTGACCCCTGTCCTGTAGGCAACCAATACGAGGGGGGGGTCAGCCGTGTCTGGCCTCCTGTGTCAGTCGCCACTGCAACCCCCCCCCAAACCTCAGCTGTGTAATATCTCTCTCTCTCTCTCTCTCTCTCTCCCCCCGTTACTCCTGCACATTAATTCCACGCCTCCTGTCCTAACCGCCAGCTAGGGGTGTGTCCTCGACTGAATGTCAACCCTCGACTCAAGAGCAAGAGAGGAGAGAGAGAGGCTGAATGAAAAGAAATGTTAAAAAAATAATAAAAGGCCCTGGCTCTCTCTGACGCGTTTTCATCTGAAGGTTTTCAACATTTTCCCTTTTAATTGCCATCTTCCCTACTATTGCCTGCTCGTCTGTCTGACTGGCATTTAGAGACATTTGATAAAATAGAGTGACGTATCACAGACTTTGACGTGCTTGAAGAAAGGGGGCACATGTCAGAGAGAGAGAGAGAGAGAGAGAGAGAGCTAGAGAGAGAGAGCTAGAGAGAGAGAGCTAGAGAGAGAGAGATAGAGAGAGAGAGAGAGAGAGATATGCAAAGGAGGAGGACTGCAATGCCGCCTCGTCAAGTTGGCACATGGCATGGCAATCCAGATGCTGCAGTGAATGATGTGATATTCCCTAATAAGTCTAGTTATAAAAACTGTGCAGTATCTTGCCACCGGGTGGCAGTTTGCTGCAAAGCAGTCACACCATGCAGACATACAATAGGCCACCAGGGGGTCGTGTGAGTCGTGCTGCTGTACCACCTAACAGCGAAGTTGTTTTTAAGGTTTCTATACTTAATACAACCAAAATGCTAATTCTGCACAGGTATTATGCATGCATAAATTACATTAAAAAATACCCTACACTTACAATACACATAATGTTACAGTGTTCCTTTAATCGGTGCCAGTCAAACCTGCACTTGAAAAATGTTTCCGTAAAGCTATCGCTGAGACCGATTATACTGTATTTAATATTTATCTAACCGCACCAACCTCCCAGAAATCAGGTCACTTGTGATACATGTAGGTGTGTGTGTGTGTGTGTGTGTGTGTGTGTGTGTGCGTGGCCCGTGGACATGTGCGATCTGGCAGACACGACTTTCCCCTCCGGGCCGGGCCTGATAAATAGAAGGCAAGCGGTGTACAGTATATCTGGTCAGCATGGCATGCGTGAGAAATAAGTGCACTTGGCCTGACACCAAAGGTCGACTGGCTCTGACAGCTACCCCCGTCCTCGTACACTATTTCTCCTGCTGCCGTCCATGCCGGGGTGGAGATAAAACGGCACGCCGCATTGATTGTGTTTCACGGCGGCCATTTGTCCACACGCGAAAATCACCCGCTGTGACTTAGGACTTTCAAGTCAAGGCAAGTTTATTTGGAGTGCGTCACCGCAAAGTCTCAACACACTTTACATGGACGGGAATAAATTCAACTGCTGAGAAGGGAAGAGAAACGTCACATTAGCTTTGAGATGTCATGACCACAGGGGTCACAAAATACCTAAAAGCAATATTACAGCATCTCAACACATTTTTCAAATTGTATAAACAAACAGTGATAAAAACAGTAATACAATAACTAGAAATGGAGAAAACAGGAAAGGAACAAGGGCAACAGAGGAAATAAATAAACACCACAGAGAGGAATATAAATTATAGAAATAAAATAAATGTTTATTGCGGTATAGAGTATACGTCTAAATGTTAAAAATGTCTCTTTCTTTCTTTCAGTGGCATGAAGAGTATGCAACCTCCAAAGCAACAACATTATATTACAGTTTACCCTAATAAGTGGTTTAATTGGCTTTGTTTACAAAGACATTCAGTCTTTGTAAACTATCACCACGTGAATCACACATTAGGGTTACTGTTTTGACCTGCAAGAACTCAGTTGCTCAACGACGATATGTGTTCACCCACAGTAAGTGCTTCTAACGAAAAAAGTATTTCTACCATTAACAGCTTTCACTCACTAGGTTTACAGCTCTGACAGACCGCTTGGAGCAGGAGAGAGAGAGAGAGAGAGAGAGAGAGGGAGAGGGGGGAGGGGGAGAGAAAGAAGGTCTCTGTATTGACTTGCCGGCCAGAGCAGGCAGACCTGAGAGTGGTTAGCTGAAACAAGGTGGTCCCCAAACACTCAGCTCTTACTGCCCAACACCACTCCCCCCCCATTCCCTTCTGAACACCAGCAACCCCGCAGCAATTTCCCTCTGCCTAAAAGAGTGAGAGATTGGCATGGGGAGGTGGGTGGTGTTGTGTGGGGGTGGGGGTGTAGGGATACGAAAGCAGCGCCGGGTGAAATTCAAGGCCAAAGCACTCATGGCTCCCTCCTCTGCCAGCCTCCCACCTCAGGCGGGGCACATTACCTCCCCTCCTGGATATAATCACACTCTATGAGAGAGAGAGAGAGAGAGAGAGAGAGAGAGAGAGAGAGAGAGAGAGAGACTAGGCTCTGCCTCGGAGAGAGGCGTTTGGCTTGGCCCTTTATGCATGTGTGTGTGTGTATTTATGCACAGTACTGGTGGGGGTTCAATGCACTGGGAATCCCACCTATAGCCCACATGTCTCTCCCTCCCTAACAGTGTTTCTCCAGCTTCATTTTGTTAGCACCTCTTTTCGTACCATTAGTTGAAAAGGACGCTGGGACCTTTGCAATACGCCCTGCCAGCTAAGACCACCCCTTCCCCCAAACGCCCACAAACAACCCAGATCTCTTTCAGCGTGGCATAGGGAGGATATTTTAACAGCAGCTCCTAAACACACACACACAAACACCTGCACATACACACACACACACGCAGGTAAGTAAAACTCATCTGGGTGGAGTAAATAACTGGTTCATTCTTTGGCAGACGCGTGCGCACATTAATAACGGAATATAATAAAATATGGCCGTGCGCTCACAATTTTAAGACGGGTGGAAGAGGAGGATGAGGAGGAGGAGGATGAGAGAGGTGGATGATGGGAAATTGAGTGGAGTTATTGGAGAGCAACAGTGCATGCACCGGCTTTAGATAGATGTAGGACTCTGCTGCCTTCCCGCCTCTCCCTCCTCTCCCCCAGCCCCTCCTCCCCCCTGCCAGGGCTGTGAATATGCTGTCTGGGAGGAAGGAGATTAACTAAGGCAGCTCAGTGACATCATGGCTGCGGATGCTCATGAGCAGTATCCATCACCGGCCTGCGAGGAGCGGTGCGAGAGGCAGGACAAAAGGGAAATGTGTGTGTGTGTGTGTGTGTGTGTGAATGCAGTAGCAGGATGTCATTCTAATCGTCAGGGTAGTGTGTGTGTGTTAGTGTCAGCCCCATAGTGAACAGCCAAAGCATGCGTTTGTATCCGATATGGTTTCTTACTGTAGTATCTTAATTGGGGGAGTACTCCGCCCACGACTGTTAGAGGGCTCTGATTTGCAACTGTTTCTCTCAGGGTTGTCGGGAGCGAGGGGGCGAGGGTTGTCGGGGTCAACGCAGAGGAAATGAGGGGAATCAATGCAGCGTCGAGTCCCAGAGAATCTACAGAGGTGCTAATCTACGGGTGGAAATGAGAAACAGCCCCATGTGGGGCTATTATCATCACACACATGCACAAACAACCCAAATACCCTTAATCTAGTGAGAGAGGTAAAGCCTGTATTGACCTAGTGTATTTGTGTGTGTGTGTGTGTGTGTATGACCCTGTCTGGAGTTTATGACTTGGTCTGCCTGGAGCAGTGACGGTGCTCCCTGAACCCCTCTAAACCTGTGGAGGGCAGGCTGGGCTCATTTTCCATCCTCGTTGGGAAGGGGAGAGAGAGAAAGAGAGAGAGTGAGAGAGAGAGAGAGAGAGAGAGAGAGAGAGAGAGAGCGAGAGGGAGAACGGTGGTGGGGGTTGTGGGGGATGGGGGGGTAGGGAATGGTAGATAGAGGGGGTGTTTTTTTACGACCTCCATTTTTATTCTATCCTTTCCTCAGATAAATGGGACCATTTTCTTTTCTGGCCTGTTTTTAAATGACTCACCAGAAAATACGTCTGTATTTAAAAATAGCGACACCATGCTCAATTCTCCCTCCACTCATCACAGTCTGCGATGCTAGGGTTTATTCTCACTGTGCATACACAATACAGACTGACTGTTGTTTTATTTGACCTAAGCGTGTTTCCACGTCAGACTACAGCGCAGGACTAGCAGTGACTGGTGCGAAGCGCTTTTATTTTCACGGTAGTTAAGTGCTGCCCCGCTACTGCTATCGATCGCATGGGAAGCCAAATATCAGCTGTCGTGTTGCTCGTGTCATTTCACACAACATGTGAGAGAGAGAGAGAGAGAGAGAGAGAGAGAGAGAGATTTGAGTTTTAACAGCACTTTAATTAGACAACAGTAAATTCCATTTTATGGTTCAATCAAGTAAACACATAATTTTCTTTTTTTTTTTTACATACAAAAAATAAACCAATCAGTATTGACTGTAAACAAATGTATAGTCCTTTATAGTCCCACACCCTCTTGAACATCCCTACATCACCCATCATGTTATTAAAAGTATACTCTAGCATTAATCGCTTTGATCCCTTGAATAACATGTCTTGGTCTGTGCCAGTCTATATGTTTTGTTTTCTGCTAGTGTATATAGCCAGTTTTGCCTGCCCAGTTTTTACCTTTTAGCTTTACCTGATTCAACGTTATGCCCGCCGAACTGTATAGATCTTTCCCACTCACAGAGTCCATTTTTATTGTTGTTAGCCCCCCGACAATCATTGCAATTTACTTCTGCTCCCCTTCCGTTATGTTCAAACTGGCTATCATTTTTGGAAAAGGATCAGTGTCCATCCGACTTTTTAGGTTCTGCAGTTAAACTTTTCCAACATTTGGCCAACAATCTGCATTGATCATATTTCCAGTGTTTGTGCGACTGATTCCACTTTGTCCCAGTCACTCCCTGCCAGTTATGTCAGGTTCTTTACAGTCACTAGTCTTGCATTAATTAATCTGTCCTCCAGGCTTTGAGCTCTGGTCAGGGTGATATCCAGCATTGATCCACACAGTATTGGCTCCTCTAGCAACCAATGTAGGGATACATTTTGATCCATCCTGAAAGGTTTTAGCAGTGGCCATGAATCAATTATACTTGTATAATATGGGGGAATATTTACGGAAGACATCAAATTAAACTTTTAGAAAATCCCATCTAGTTTACTAATGTAGGTATTCCCCTTTACGGAAATAGTCACATCATCAGCAGATGCTGAGAGGTGAAAAATAATACTTCTGCTTACTTTAAACCCTCAAGCTCAGCTCTGATGCGGACAAGCATTGGTTTTATACAACATACTGTACCTGATAAAGAGCAACCTTGTCTAATTCCACTTACAACCCTAAAAGAAGCACTTAAACCACAGCTGACCTTCAAAACACTTTCAATGTCACAATAAAGCACCTTGATCATGGCGATAAACCCAGTGGAGAACGCAAACGCTTTTAAAATATTCCGTATGTACTAGAAATGGCACGATCCAGTATTTTCAGTCCAGATACCGATACAGATACCGGCACTTTGTGTATCGGCCGATACCGAGTACCGATCCGATTCCAGTGTTAGATTAAGTTTTAAGATAAATTGCAAAGTAAATGATAGCCAATTTCTATTTTAGGACTTAGATGCATTTTAGAAACCTGCTGCTGATAGTGTGGCCTGGTAGGTTAGACATGGCTGATGCTTTACAGTAGACCTACGCGTGTAAATTACTTTAATTGGATCAGCTGCATGTATCGGTTACAACTGTCCAATTGTCACCGATACCGATCCAGCTATTTAAGTCAGTATCGGACCGATTTCCGATCTCAGTATCGTATCGGTGACATCCCTAATATGTACTGGTGCTTCACCTGGTCAAACGCCTTTTCTTGATCTATAGAAATAAGACCAAGCCTGTAACCCAATACTCTGGAGACATTTTGGACTCTGCCAGGTACACATTAAGACTGATCCACGTTTGGTTTGCCCAATCACTTTATTCAGTCTATTATCTATTAAGGTTTTCACTAAAGTGTTCTAATTAACACTTTAGTGAACACCTTTAGGAGCAGCAGACTGACTGGCCTCCAGTTCTGTATATCGCTCAGGTCACCCTTTTTTGGCAGCAGGTTAAGGACCGCCCTCCTACAGCTGAGTGGTAACCTCCCTTCAGAAAGGCAGCCAGAAGATCCTCCCCTACTGTGGTCCAAAAAGCCTTGTAAAAAATCTGCTGGAAGTCCATCAATGCCTGGGGTTTTGCCCTTTGCCATGCTTCAATGGACTCTCCAGTTCTGCGTTTTCTTCTGCAGACACCTGAGGAAGCCCTTGATAGAATTGTTGTGCAGCTGCTATATCCTCAGAGTATTCATAAGCATAGAGACCTGTGTAGAACTCTAACGCCCTCCGCCTGATCTCAGATGCTTCTGTGAGTATCTTTCTCAGCACGAAGGCTTTTTTTCTAAACTGAAAAAAACAAAACTGCGATGGAGCATTCATTTCAGAGACATTTTGAAAATCCCACCATTGTCCAAATTATTGAAAATATGAATCCTGTAACCTCCATTTTGTTCCAAAAGAAATTAAAGCACAGCCTAAAATTGGCATCCTTCAAAAGTACTGTTTTAAAATCCCAATATGCACTTTTTGGTTTTACATTATTAATACCAACAACACCTGTTATCATACTCTGGTCAGAAAAAAACCTACTAGTGATAACACGGGATTTTAAAATGTGCAGGTGATGTTTGAAACAATATAATCTGTCAAGTCTAGCCAAGGAGATATATGTATCCCTGGCATGCCCCCAAGTATGTTGTCTACTAACCCCATGCTGTTTTGCAGCACTGATGCAACATGAGGTTCCTCATACGATTCCTGTCTACATCACTTGAAGTACAGTTAACCCTTGGAGACCCACAGTCGCAAATTTGCAACATTTACTTGAAACTGTCTGTAGTACCTAATCCTGACAGAATGTAACCAAAAACTACATACCCCA
>JAODTR010005578.1:0-11300 GCA_025399935.1 Amblyopsis rosae
AACAAGAGGAGGTGATTGCTGTGGGAGAGTTGGGGAGCTCTGTGGGCGCACGGAGGAGTAGGCGGGGCTTGGTGGGGAGGGTGATTATGGGGTTCACAATGGGCTACGATGAGCTCTACAAGGAGCCGTGTACAGGAGCGCTACTTATTCAGGTGGTAGCTCTAGTGTCATTACACAGTCTTAGTACTATGGTAACAGAGACCATGGTAACAGAGAGGGCTCGGGGGGGCCTTTTCACCCTTTATGCAGACCAGAGCGACCCAGCGTTCCATGCAAGTCAATGGGGAGCTCAACAGATTTCCCCACAATATTGCCCAGTATTTCTCTCTGGGGGCGTTAATGGGTCATTTGAGTGTATTACATTAATTCCCAATGACCTATGATCAATCTGAGGCCACAACGGTGTTTCTGCAGCAAACTGTTTTGAAGTAAATTGACTGTGTTCCAGGCCAGGCATGGTAGATGTAGCTGTCTGGGTGCTGCCTATGTCAGCCTCCACAGCAGGATACCATTTGTGACACGCCCACTTAAGAGACCAGAAGCGTTTTTGCTTCCATTGAAATGCATTACAATGATCCATCTGTTATTATTAAAATATATTACTGTACTGTACTGGTTTACCTCCAAGTCCCTCGGTGGAGAGGGAACTACTTTCAGCCAAAGCCGCACCACCGTCTGAATACATGCACGCACGCCCCAACTCATACTCATTGAGTTTATGGGGGATCCTTCTTTGCTCATAATGTCTCCCTCCCTGCCAATAATGACGCACTGCCAAGTTAAACGTCACTCGGAATGTACAGTAACCATGGACCTAACATGTCTGCTTGATTATCAAAGATAGATACGAAAGATAGAACGAAAAAGCAAATGTAATTATCTGTCCATCATCTACGGTACCTGATCTATGGAATAGATCTATGCAAAACGTTGTGCAGAACACAGCGCAAGTCAACTTGAGATAAGCGGAGAGTATGTCAGAAATAAAGGCAGGGTTATTCTCAAGCTCAATTCAAAAACAATATCCCTGCTACACAAATCGAAGCGCATTGTGAAGCAAAGCACATATCGGATATCAGAGAACGGTAAGCAAAAAGCGGAAATGCAAGGAGATATTTGGTGAATTTGACACAAAGTGTATTATCTTAGACTTTTAGCTTGCAATAGCTGACTACACCTTTAATACAGCGAGGCGTCGCTCAACTCCTCCCTGATTTATTTATTTCCTTCTTTCAGCTCTGGTCATTCCCATCGTGGACCGGGAGCAGGAGAAGGCTCTGTCCGTCATCCTGGTGAGCTGGTTCTTTCTCGCTCTCCTCTCTCTCCTCTCCATTGCCCTCTCACTTACCCCCCGTTACTGCTCGTCTCACTGTGTCTGTCTGTCTGTCTGTCTGTCTGTCTCTCAGTCTGTCTCACACACTGTTCCTAGAGAACCTCGCTGCTCTCGGGGTTAAAGGTGTGTGTGTGTGTGTGGGGGCCCTCATGCTGTGGGTCCACACACACACACACACACACACACACACTCACACAGCTCCAGTAATAGATCCATGTATAGATCTACATACAGAACAGAGCTCCTGCAGTGGAGGAGATGCTGGGGTCTGTCTCTATTGCAGCGTGATGTTAGATTAATCTGTGTGTGTGTGTGTGTGTGTGTGTGTGTGTGTGTGTGTGTGTGCGCGTGTGTGTGTGTCTGTGTGCCATCCTTGCGATGGACCAGCGTTCCATTTGCATTCTCCAGTAGGACAATGCAGATGGTAGCATTGACTGCATAACCAGCAGGTGTTACTAGAGTGATGGGGGGATGGGGGCATTCTGCTGGCTAAACTTCACAAAAGAGTGTCTTCAGTGCCCACACAGTAAAGGATACTATGTTATACTATGGAGGTTGTTGTAATCATCAGATTTAAATGAGTGTATTCAATAAAAAAAACCTATGTATTGTCTATCACATAGACAATACATTTTCTTAGTGTATATTATCACAAAACTTAATTAAATTCACAAGGTCACAATGTGTTGTTGTAGTGTTTCCAATATATTACAGGGTGAATGGAATTTACAAATGTCTCTTTATTTTTGTAGTAGTATTTTCTATACTGTCCTTTTTTAAATTTGGGGTAAGATTGTATGTGTTTAGTTGGACATGGAATAAACCTAAACAGCTTTTATAACTGACTTAAAATTACTTAAAAACTTAAAAAGTGGCAGATGCTTTTTTTCATTTTCAAGCTGCTTTGCAAAGCGGCGACGAACATTAAAACCCCAAAATCAGTTCTGTCATTTGAAACCATTAGTAAGAATGGTTACCCACCCAGAATGGCTTTGAAGATTTAAAAAAAAATACCAGTGACTTTGCCTACGGGTGTCTTTTTTACATTTAAGTTTTTGGGCCCTATTTTAACGTTTTAAGCGCACGGTCTAAAGCGCAAGGCACAAACTGGATTTAGGGATTTTAAGTTTGCTATGTTAACGGCAGGTAAACGTTCAGTGCGTCGGGCGCATGGTTCAAAAGAGTTTGACATCTCTCTTCATTATTAATGGGAGTGTTTTGGGCGTAAAATACGATAAACCAATAAGATTGTTATTTCCCATTCCCTTCAAAAATCCAGGTGCGCTTGCATTATAAGTGGATTTAATTATACCGGCGGGTTTGGCAACAGCGAGATTCTGACAATATGTTTATTTAGGTTACACGCTAATAATATTTAACATTATACTATACATTTTTTATCCTTTGCATGTGTGTGTGTTCCTGCACGTCCCTATATGTGTGACAAACAGTGTACACACTTTGTCCACCTGCCACAGGCGTTACTATATTTATAATGCGCCTCACTCTGACTTTAGACCAGGTTTTAGTTGGTCAATCGCACAATCACTTTCTGCTGCCTCAAGATAACAATGCGCTAGACCACACCTCATGCATCCAACAAACATGTCGATCTACGTCAAAATGTTTTGTGCGTGTGTGTGTGTGTATGTGTGTGTGTGCGCGCGCATGTCGCAGGTGGGCTGTAAAACATTGAGTGAGCAGGATGAATTGCGTCTCAGTACTCTGGAGAAACACGTAAGCTCATTTTCAAATGCACTCATGCACCTGTAAACACATGTACTCTATTCATATGCTTATGCAGCATGTGATGGGAATTACACAAGCCGTTCTAGTGCATAACAAATTATGCACTCCTTTTTCAGAAGATGAAATTGTATGGCTATTGATTGTGTGTGTGTGTGTGTGTGTGTGTGTGTTTAGGCTGCAGTGGCATGTGGGCGTGTCCAGGCTGTCCAAATGTCCTATCAGAGGCCTCCCTTCAGCCCCTCGCCCATACAGTCCCACAATGCAATGCTTCCTCTCGACACCACCGACCATGACTACTGCGAGCTGGACCGCAGCATTTTGCAGCTGTGCGGTAAATGCATAACGCACGCATGCACACCCACGCCAGATATTTCCTCTGATCAATAACACACAGGGCTACATACCTGACTTGCATGCAAACTCTCTTATCCAGGCAAGCACACGCACGCCCACATACACACACACACACTCAAGCTCATGCACTAACTGAATGCTGCTCACATTTCTATCTCACTTAGCCTTCACACACACACACACTGTGGTCGCGCATCAACCTTGAATATGTGCGTGGGAGCGTGCCACAATGCAGTAAGCTCCATCGGAATGAAAAGCTCTATGAATTTAGATTGCTTCTGTCAACTGGCATAAGGAATCTGCAACGTCGTGAAAACAGAATGTTTTGCGAAAACGACGGTTACATTTTCACGAATAATAAACTCCCCTGGCTAATGCTGAGTGTGGCAAATAAGTACTGTGCAAACACAGACTACTGACATTCTGTATACTATAATTCATTGAATATGAAATACATTGATTATGTTTATCTGCATGCTCTTATTTTGCTCTTATTAAAATGGTAAAAATCCCAAACTCAAAATATATTCATATTCTAAATACAACGGTTATAAACTGTGCGTGTGTGTGTGTGTGTGTGTGTTACAGAGTGGAGACAGACGAGACCATACTCGAATAGGCGAGCGCGTAACAGTTGCGTTCACAAAACACAGGCTAAACAACAGCAAGACAATAACCGACCAGGGAAAAAAAGCAATGTCCCAGCATTATATAGCCCCACATCATACACTTTTGTGTGTGAAAGTACGACACTAGTTTCAACCACATACGTACTCTAATGTAGTAAGCTAGTGTAGTATTCTTGGTTTGGTTTGAAACTCAGAGAGCACTTTTTCAGATAAAAAACACAAACTGGGTGTGCTATAACACAATAAAGGGGTTCACCTTTAACATACACATTCGTATCACAGCATTATATAAAGTGTTGACACTGGGACAACATCCTGAGTGAGCAATAGAGAATAGTGGAAGCTGTGTGTGTGTGTGAACCTGCCTATGTGCATTCAGACCACGGCTCCTCTCCTTCATTATGAGTCCAGTCATTACACTGTGTGTGTTGGCTTGCTGTCAGATGACCGCTGACCTCTCGCTTGCAAGTCTTCCGGTGGATTGCTTTCCACCCACTGGCCCGCGCATTCTGCGTTGGCTCATGGGCCATGGTTGTGTCTTCTCATTCTTTATGCTCTCAATTCAATTCAATTCAATTCAATTCAATTCATTTTGCTTTATTGGCATGAAAGTTTAAAAACAATGTTGCCAAAGTGTAACACATAAAACAAAGAAACAAACTAAAATACAGGCTGTCCAACAATCTGGACATTTACATAACCGTTCCATACAATTTGGACAGTATACAGAACATAACATGAACATCAATGTAACGTGTTACGTACGCTCTCTCTCTCTCTCTCTCTCCCTCTCTCTCTCTCTCTCTCTCTTCAGGTGAGCTGTATGACCTTGACGCTGCCTCGCTCCAACTCAAAGTTGACAATTATGTAAGTAAGGCACACACACACACACACACACACACACACACACACACACACACACACACACACAGTAAGACAACGCATGCAGGAGCATGCAGGTGCTCTGACTCCCAGCATCCTTTGCACATGTGGGAGCAGGATGGTCTAGTGGTCTGGGTGTTGGGCTCCCAGCCGAAAGGTTGTGGGTTCAAACCCCGGTGTTGACCTACCTGTAAGCATCCTTGAGCAAGATGCCTAATCCCTAACTGCTCCCGGTGGCAGCAATCGCCATTGGTGTATGAATGTGGGTGTGACTGGGTGAATGTGAGGCAAAATACTGTAAAGCGCTTTGAGTGACCGAAAGGTTAGAAAAGCGCTTTATAAATGCAGTCCATTTACCATCTGCTGTGGCTCCATCTCACAAGGCACCAGCCAGCCGTTTTCTTTCTGCTGCTTTCGTGGATCACCGCGGGTGATGGTCCCGCACAGAACACACGCCCAGCGGGGCGATCAGATGGGAGTGATAAGGTGATGCGGCGGTGGGCGGAGGTTGGGGCGTGGGGGGCAGGTCATAGGTCGTTTGAGCATTAGCGGGGTAGGTGGGAGGAGGGGGTGGGAGAGAGAGAGAGAGAGAGAGGGGGGAGAGAGAGAGATAGAGAGAGGGGAGAGAGAGAGATGAGAGAGATGGAGAGAGAGGAGAGAGATAGAGAGAGAAGTGAGAGAGAGAGATGGAGAGAGAGAGAGAGACAGATGAGACAGAGAGGAGAATGAATGCTAATGTGTGGAATTATTCCCAGATAAGGAGGCAGCCGAGGAGATGAAAATGTATGTGCACGACGGAAGGGACAAGATGGTTGAAGGTCACACGATGCATCAAAAGGGACAATGCCCCCACACCTTAGAGCTAAAGAGCCTTTTAACGGCTTTATGCACTGTGGCACCCAGGTCTCTCTTTCTCTCTCCCTCTCTCTCCCTCTCTCTCTCTCTCTCTCTCTCTCTCTCTTTCACTGTGGCACCAAGGTCTCTCTCTCTCTCTCTCTCTCTCTCTCTCTCTCTCTTTCTCTCGCTCTCTCACGCTCTCTCTCTCTCTCTCTCTCTCTCTCTCTCTCTCTCATACCTCCATCGGTTTTAAATTAAATCCTATTGCATTCATTCATATTATTGTATTAATTTCAGTATGACATATACTGTATATTAAAATATTGTAACTTAAAGTGTTTGGGTTTTTTGCTTTATGAATCCACTTCCTCACTAAATACACATGCTCACACACACACACACACCCACACACACACACACACCCCCAAACACACACAGAGTTTATCCAATCCTGGCACGACACAATACACAACACACACACACAGCAGCAGCGTGAGAGGTTTCGTGGTGTCGTGGGAGGCTGAGCACTGCAGGGGCTGAACACAATACGGCACTTTGAATCTGTGCAATCCTCCCAGCGCTGCCTGTCGTTTGACGGGTTGCACCAGAACAGGCGCTGGTCTGTTGGCGGGTGCACGGGGTGCATCGTAGTGTTTTAACAATGTGGGATTAAAGGGAGCGAAGAATTTATTAGCATTGTGTGCCTTCTGTGCATAGAACTATATACGAATTATGTGCTGTGTGTGTGTGGTGTGTGCGTGTGTGTATGTGTGTGTGTGCATGCTGGATATAAGTGTTTTGGCAAGGGGGTTGTGTTTAGTCCTGTTCCACGAGTTGACGATGTGTGTGTGCGTGTGCGTGTGTGCGTGCGTGTGTGTGTGCGTGTGCGTGTGTGCGCGCGTGTGTGTGTATGCGTGCGCGTCTCTGATTCGGTGTTCCTCATCGACAAACAGCTTTAGAGAATGAATTGCAGCACCGCAGGTTATGCAGCGCCAGGCAGCAGCGATGTGGGAGGCATACACACGCCTCATTTACGTACACCGGCTCCCATCGCCTGCCCAGCCCGGGGGTCTGTAGGGGTCCTCTAGTGCTCGTCGGCACAACCAAAGCCAAACTGCAAGTCGAGACCCGCCCATGTTGTGACTGTGTCCCCTTCTGGGTTGCATGCGCGGCGCACTACAGTCACACCACTGCCGTGTTGACGCGGTTCAATCGACATTTTGCACTGCTAACAGACAAAAACAACAGTTAGCGTTATCCTATGCACCTTCAGATGCAAAACAATGTATTGTGGAATTTGCATTACAATGTAGTTGTTGTGCGCTACATGTTTTGTTGAATTGTGGGACTTTGTGATGGTACTATCTAGACCTAGACTAAGAACCTTTTTAAATGGAGATCTTAATAGAATTTTTGTTTTAGTCTTGGACTAGGCTTGATCCATGTTCGTGAATGCGGCCACTAATGTCACACATGGGGACAAATTTGGCTTGTTTTTCACAGTGAAATGTTAGATACTCCAGCCCTTTTTGGTCCTTTCAGTCAATGCAAATGTCTTCTAAACATGAACTTAACGCCTTTATATATGCCTGCAATAGACTGTATGTCTATAGCCATATTTTTTACTTGTTTTAACTCCTTAGTTGCAGCAACAGACCCAGTCTCAGTGTTGCTGTCTGCTACTGGTGTCCGAAGACAACCACCAGCTTTTTTGTCAGGTAACAATATGCACACACACACAATATATTTATACTATAACCCTTGCTTGACCTCTGACCCCTGGGACCTGCAGGTTGTGGGAGACAAAGTCCTTGAAGAGGAGATTAGCTTCCCGGTGAGCCTAAAAAAGATTAGATTTATTTATTAGATTATGTTTTTATTTTAATTTTAATTTGTTATTATATATTATTAAACATTATGTTTATTTATATTTATTGTTATTATTTTTGCAATATTATTATTTATTTCTCAATAAAGGTGGGGTTAACTATTCACGGTCTGCTAGCTGTTCTGTGGGGGGAATGGGAAAACAAACTGTATTTCTTGGCAATGCGTGGCAATGTGGGCGGGTGGGGGGTGAAGGACTCCCTACGGCACTGAAAGGAGATCTATATTTTGACGTTGTGTTCAAATATCAATAATATTTAGCCAGCATCGCTTACTACACATTTAATTTGTTAGTTTCAAAATGATTCATCCACTAATTTATGTATTCCTATATTTGTTCACTGGATTATTATAGTTTTGTTATCCACCAGGTTATGTGCTAGTTTCTAGCTTCAGCTATCTGCAGTGAATGCTATTTTAAAAGCAGTATTTCAACCCCGCTTGGTGGGACTAATCCATCCCATAAGTAATCCAGTGTAATCCACACCACAGGCTGAAATAACAACACACGAGCAACACAACTAATCGCTCGTCATAATGCAGTCTGCCAGTTGTACAGCGCTTTTAATCTGTCTCCCAGATGCTGTTATCGTTTTTTTTTTTTTATTATAGCGGAGAGGCTGGAAACCTCTGTGCACAGACAGCGTACCCCGAGGCTATAGCCAGATGTGAATCCCGGTTGTCAGGGGGAGATATGACGAGGCCTGGCGCCACACAATGGCCCGGTCCTGGTTGAGCCTATTTTGAGATACTTTTACTGCGGGGCAGATAATGTAACTTTAAACAACACGCTTCTGGCAAATGCTGTTTTCTCACCCTCACTCTCCCAATCTGTGTTGTTCTCTCCCTCCATGCCTTTTTTTCTCCCCCGGTTACAGCTGATGTTTGGTCGATTTGGTCAGGTAGTTGAGAAGAAGAAGTCTATCACGCTCCAGGACATCAGTGTGGTAAGGACGTCTGTCTTTGTCTGTCTGTCTGCCAATCAATCATCTGCCTGCCATGTCTGTTTATTCAACGGGGTGTCAAACATAGAAGAACACATATGTCGGCCGAACATAACACTCGTTATTCTGTATTCACAATACTGTCCTGACTCCTGTGTAAAAATGTTTTATTGCTGTAAACGCTAAAACAGAAATAAACAGGAGAAATAAATCAGATTAAATTATCATATAATTACTCTGATTGTTCCGTATGTATTCTGTATCTGCAGACACACTGAATCCTTTCAAACAATACTTTTGTCACAAGTAAAAAAAATGAACCAAAACGTTTTATTTTCTTACACATATATATACAGTATATATATTAACTTATATGTGCACAGTATGGGCATATAAATACAAATTAAACTAATATTGATCTATTCTTTAACTTGCCTATTTATATGCCTATTATTTTCCACAACGATGGAAAGAGAGAGTCGCACCAGCAGATGATTGACATTTTCAACGGTCACATGATTCACGGAAACGCAAAACGAAGTGCTTGGTGGGCAATTGGAATCAATAAAAATACTGTACTTTACTGCAATTTTTCGTAATTAGTAGTAAATACATCTATTTACCTTTACAATATAATTTATAGGGTATTTTTAGCATTTGTTGCTAACTTACGGGAACTGTTTTGAGGTTCCACAATTCGCCATTGCTGTAAAAAAACGATCCATTGGATTGAACAGTTGACGCGACTCTTTCTTCTCAATGGCTCTGGTAGGTTTATCTAGAGACTGTTAATACATCTATCTTATTGGTACAACTACGTGGTTTGTTTACTGTTATGTTTCCATGGTTACCTAAAAGCCAGATGTAGGGCCCGTCGCTTCCACGACTCTGGGTCACTCTGGGTAGCGCAGGTGGGCGGGAGGGTGCCGGACGGAGAGCGGGATGCCATTTCCCGTGTGAAAAGCCCTTTACATTAATGTGAAACATATACAGTCTAACTCTGTTATGTGTGTATGATGTGTAATGTGTGTTTGCCGCCACCAGGAGGAGCGCAGGCAGCTGTCCAGCATGCTGGGCTGTGAGATCTCCTCCATGCTCTGCGTGCCTGTGGTCAGTAGGGCTACTGGTCAGGTGGTGGCGCTAGCGTGTGCGTTCAACAAGCAGGGCGGACAGAGGTACAATATGTGCCCGCGTGTGTGTGTGTGTGTGTGTGTGCGTGCGAGCGCGTGTGTGTGCCCGTGTAAGCTGTCCTATTGAAATGCAAAATCTCGACCTTGAGGGCAAACGCATCCATTGTACGATGAAAGCGTGATTGTGGATTCAGTTTTAAGTCACTTGTGAAGAGCTCTCTCTTTGGTGTAGACGTTTTAGCTGACACAGGATTTCTAAGCAGGGTTTTGATGGGGTGATTGCCTCACATTTGTTCAACATTAAGTTGGAGATCATGATCCGTCAGTCTGCAGTCTATTGTTAGCTTCAGGACAACGTGTCATTCACCACGGCAAGACGAATGCTGTCCCACCCAGTCACACGCCAAACCATCCCCTGCGTCCGTGTGTGCGTGTGTGCGCGCGCGTGTGTGCGTGTGAGGAAGAGAGAGAAGCCTTGAGGTCTCTAGAGTCAGGCCATGACAGAAGTTAAGTGGGTGGATTAGCTACTTGCGTCTTGAGGTATTCCTGTGTGCGTGCGTGCGTGCGTGCGTGCGTGCGTGTGTGTGTGTGCGTGCGTGTGCGTGTGTGTTCATGAGTAACGTGACGGTGAGCGACAGCCAGTTTGTAATTAATGAGCTCTATCTCTCTCCCTCTCTCTGTCTGTCACACAGCATGTTTCTACTTTTGGGATATCAGTCTTTCATTTTACATAATTCCAAATTGACACACACGCACGCAAGCACACACACATCTCTGCATGCGCTATCTCATTGTGGAGATTAAGTCAGGTGACCTGGTATCACACCCCATCATTTCTCACCCTGTGAGCAGTGAGATGATGAGAGTTGAGTTGGCATCTCATTACCATAGTAACAGCAGCCGGATTATATCACAAATGCTGATAAATCTACCCTTGAGTCAAAGAGCAGTCAGGCGTATCTCTGCAGGACCATATATCCACAAGACACTGGAGATCTACAAATGATTGAAACAGCACATTTGTGGATTGGATAAAAACCCATGAAGACTATTACTAGCTGATTAGGAGACAGGAGCCAGGAAACGTATTGCTAGTCGCTAACTTGAAGTGGACATGAAGCAGCCTAATGTTGAATAATTATAGACATTATTAAGTGTTTTGGTATGTATTGTGTTTACCCTATAATAATTGTATATAGTGGGACTTCATCTTTTAAATAAGGCAAACTATGTTTAGTATTTCATTTCCACTTTAATCTTCATTCCAACCAACCAAATGGCGATTTTTTATCAAATATTTTTTTCCCCCGCCCCCAATATGACCCTGTTAGATGTGATCATCAATATTCACAAATGCAATAATGATCTGACAGGGAAATGAGGCTGTACTGTACCTTAATTTTTAAGCAACTAAAATATAGGCCTACCCTGAATTATCTTTTCTAGGGCTGGGCGATATGGACCAAAAATAATATCCCGATATACACTCACCTAAAGGATTATTAGGAACACCTGTTAAATTTCTCATTAATGCAATTATCTAATCAACAATCAC
>JAODTR010005579.1:0-11299 GCA_025399935.1 Amblyopsis rosae
GGGTCCCTTGCTGAAGCTGCTGCCCCCGCGACCCGACTCCGGATAAGCGGATGAAGATGGATGGATGGATGGATAGCTAATGTTTTTCGCGCAAAAGATACGATCATGTCATGTTGCATTTTTTTTCTTTGGCTCGAAAATCAATAAATATTTATTAAATTCTATCAAACAAATTATTATAATGTAGTGTAAGTATCCTGCAAGTGTTTTATGTTCACGTTTGTCAGTAACATGTTTAAATATGTTGGATAAAGCTTTGGAAAGAGCAGTGCCTGGTGGAGAGAAAACACCGGTTACAGCGTTAGCTTACAAGAACGGAACACTGTGAGCTGCTCATGGTGTTCCAGACAATGGTGGAAGCAGTCCATTTTCTATAATTAAACAAATACTATTGATCCAATAGCATGTCATTCAAAGCTGAAAATGTTCAAAGCTCTTTCTGGCAACTGTGATGCAATCACATAAACCGTAGCTTCGTTAGTTCTCGTTGGAGCCTCGTTTAAAGTCGCTGCACGTCAGATTTTGTTCGGAACACCGTGAGCCTATGGTACTGCATCTCTACCACTAGGTGGCAGTATAAAGGTGATTCTTAAACAAAGTGTAAAAGGCTATTTCTGGTGATACATGGTTATTGCAATATTGCAAAAACACATGATGAGTGAATTATGTATTAAACATAAACTAGCATAAAATAGAACAGTGCGTGGCAGTCTTACAGTAACGTAGAGTTTGGTGGGAACCGGAACCGAGAAAGGAATGTCTGTATCTTGGAAGTCTGAATGGTCCAGGGCACCTAGATTACCCTCGTCAATGCCCTAGATAGGTGGAGACACACACACACACAGCATTATCCATCAGTAACATACCTATTTGGAGAGTGAATGTGCATACTGCCAGAGGTGAGCTGTGATTGGTTAACTCACATCAGAAAGGTCCAGAAAGTGGTTGAGGAAGATGAAAGCCATGTTCTCCCAGCCAATCTTCTGCCAGACGGAGAGAAGGACACATTAGTTAGGTCCTGCTCTCATGCATGCATTACAGGGACACACACAAATGTATGCTTACACATCGTTTCATCTATATACAGTATATAAAGATTATATCTATTTGTATTTTACATCTGTGGTTGGTTCAATACTGAAAGCTTAAAGTTACTTTGTCCAACCCATTGTATAAAGAATATATTTTCATTGTTATGATGAACGGTTTTAGCCTGGGTCCGCCCGACTATTGCTCCCATATTAATTTTCTTTTTGCTAAGATTATAGTTTGGAAACCCTGTTTGCATTAGCGTTCGTTTTCACAGCCGGTCCAATCAGGGTGGCTTAGTGAGATGGCATTGAAGTCTGACGTGTGTCTGAATGGTGGTAGAGCTAGATGAGGCGATACAGTTGTAGCTGATTGGTTCAGCGCTATCCACTAGTTTCAATATTAACCAGAGTTCTACGCCAAGTAGGAGGATACGACTGCGAACACTTCCCAATGGAGCGTGGCCAGACCTGATCTGGTTACACCAGGCTAGAACTGTTTATCTTACATGTTTCTCACGTCAATGTAGAACATGTAAAACATCAACAAAATGTTGAAGACTTATTCCATTCACATGATGCACTATTCCATTGTCCAAATGTACACAATCATACACAGAGTAAATATGAAGAAGCTGAAAAAGGCCTATAAAACAAGATACGAGCTGAAGCCCATTCCATCACCACCACCACCACGACCCTCTCTCACCCTGCAGGCCATGCCTGCCTCGTAGAAGGCCTTGTCAGCCGGCACCAGCTCCGTATGACGCAGCACAGAGATGGACAGCTTGGTGGCCACCGTATCCTGGAAGCACAGGTGAACACGGGCTACATGCAGTAGCTCTAACATGTGCAAAGAGCTCATAGGGGACACACAGAAACATCAGAGGTGTACTACATGCATTATAGCCCTCCCACATCCACCGGTGTGTGTGGGTGTGGCTGGCTGTAGGTGAAGGTGGAGAGAAGAGGGCCTGTCACTCAGCACTGGGACAGGTGCATGCAGTCTGGGCAACCGTAGGCGAGGTTAGGGTTGCAATAGCAACCCCAGCCTTGTGAGACCATCCTGAGGTAGCAAGCTCCACGTTCATGTCTGGAACCCTTAATGCCAAAGTGTCTGTCAGCTTTACAATGATCAGTGGCTAGACAGTAATGCACGTCATACGTTTCAGTATCCAGCGCTCTAGCTAATTTGAAGTCAAGTCAATGTATACGGCCCTTAATCACATTACAGACTCATGTTCCGTTTGAAACATTCTGTTTGGGTGAGGTAAAGGTAGCAAGTTCAGTCGTACAAAAGGGAGTTTGATTGAAATGCATTGGCACTGCTTTTGTGAAAAACTGCTCTGATTGGAGGGGTTCCAGATTGAAACGTGGGGTGGAGTCACCCTGTAGCTCGGGAGATCAGGTCCGTATCGCCAGGCTAGACCGACCCCTCCCTCACCTGAAAGGCAGTGTGTGACTATGGGACCCCCAGAGCACAGGCATTAATTCTCCGCTAACACATTGGCCGCTCCCCGAAACCCCACCCCGCACTCAAACACAACTGTCAGTCTGTTATATCAAATCATGGCAACTTTACTGTTTTCTGGTGTGGGTGTGGATGTGTGTGTGTGTGTGTGGGGTGGACAAAATGTGGGATTGTCCCTTTAAATGAATTAGCTTTATTGGGTTTATTTTTCTTTTCCTAAAAAAGGACATATGACTACGCTCTACATTTAGTCAACAGAAATGGTTAATTTGTGTGTGTGTGTGTGTGTACCAGATGGTCCACTCCTCTAGCAGCAGATCGGGTGGCGTAGTAGTGAGATATCAGCAGCATCTGTTCAAACTCTTCATGGGCTGGAGAGTTGGCCTCAGAAGAGTCGACCATGTTCTCACACTGCCAGCACACACACACACACACACACGCGCACACACACACAAATGACCCACAATGAAGGTGTAGGCCAATATTGATAGTGGTCACACTGCAATGGCTGCTGCTTCTCCTTCCTAAAGCATTCTCATACACCAAACAGATAGCCTTGCTTCCTCCACTTACCAGCAGCAGCAGGACGTTGCGGAGATCAGCCCACATGCGGTAGGACTCGACTGAATCGCTCCCTGTCATGTTGAGCAGGTCCAGGAACAGACGCTTGTAGATGTTGAAGTTCTGAGGGCAAGAGACATGAGAACCGTTATGAAGCTGTTGTTTTTATGTCAGTGAAGCTACATGGTATTAGCTGCACTATTAAAGCTATAGTCAGCTATTGCAAGCTAATTGTAAGCTAATATACTTTTTGTAGAATTCACCAAATATCTCCTCACATTTCGCTATGTTACAGTTCTCTGTGCATGTTGAAAAAATAATCAGATACTTCTCCAAAGCCCTGGCTCCGTAAATAGGAACATAAACAAAGTGGCGAATACCGCTCCCATCAACAAAGCCATAGTACTGCGCTTTGCTTCACAATGCGTTTCGATGTGTGGGGCGGTGCTGCGGAGGTCCGTGGAGGGATGTTGTTTTGATTTGAGCTCAAAATTAGCAAGCGTTCTCAAGAATGACTGACCCTGCCTTTAAGTGTCTCAAAAACACATACTGTATATTGTGTCTATTGTATTATGACGCAACAGAAATTCAGGACAGGCAAGACCTCTCAGTTTTAAACCAAAACAAAATGTTTTCATAAAAAGGGGTTTCAACCAAAAACGCAGTTATAAATGATGAGTTAATTATGTATTCACATAGAACATGACAGATGGCAAACCGTCAAAATAAGTTGTGGTTGGCAAAATGACGGTAATTCGCAATTGGATGTTACGTAGCTCCCTCACACATGGAGAACTCATTGTCGTTTTGGACAATGAGAAGCTAATACCTTTGTTGCAACAACAGAAAACTAGATACAATACTGAAAGAATTATATAAAATATTATCAACAAAATAATTGTTTTGAATATATTTGATTACATTCTTTGAAAACAATGTGACATCACCATAATTTTGCCATTCCTTTTTTCCCGTGCCGTCCATTGTTTCTGAATGCAGCAATAGTGTGTGTATGGGTGTGTGTATATGTGTGTGTGCATGTGCATATACCTGCGGGTTTGGGGGGGCTCCATGCTGTAGATACAAGCGTAGAGCCTTCTCCACAGATCCTTCCTTGATGAGATGAGTGGCGTACAGTGCAACGTACTTATGGAGGATGTTAAAGTTCTAGAAAATAAGGACAATACACATGATATGCATACAGTACTTGGTGTGACAAGGCATATGCTTCTATGAGGTGAGCCCCACTCATCAGAGAATATGAATGACTGAAATACAGTAAATGAACATATTATCTTGTCAAAAATAACAACATGGCCACTTTACATCCTAGTGGATACCAGCTTCATATGTTCCAAGGTATGCCAGTAGTGATTTAGGAAGGAGCTCTGTCCTCGTAATACCTGTTTGGAAGCTGTTTCCAGACACTTTTCCCACTGCCCTCTCTCAGCATACATGTCCAGTGCTGCCATCACATCCACCCCCACCAGCTTAAACACATGCACGCACATTCATAGAGGCACAATAATTTAAGCAGCAATTCCTTCCCTTAATAATACTGGATGCACTGTAGTTAAAGGGTTAATGTTAATGCAAACCATCCCAGGGTTCAAATGACATCTGACAACGTATCTTAGTGCGTCATGGCAGTTTTATTTAACGTGGCGTGTCATGCTATATCTGCAGCAGGTGAGGCTACTTACAGAGTCTACTTTGCCTTGGTTCTTCAAGTGGTCCTTGTATTTCTGGTCAACGTAGTCTTCATACCTGCAGGTTTAGCAGCCAGACAACAGTGAGTCAGACCTCATGTGGAGCAAGTGAGTAATGGCCATAGTACTTTGTACTAGAGGATATTTATAGTATTCCCATGAGGATTTCTGCATTTTCTACCGACTGGGTGCCACAAATACTGATAATCTGCAGTGGCTGTTGGAATCAACACCTGTCAAACGCATGAAAAACACCAAGAATATTTATTTTCTGTCCTGCCGCTCACCTAAAGTACCATAGCTCATCGTGTGTTCAAACATAATGATGCCTGAAGTCACAGTCTAACTATGCACTGCCATTATTAACGCCTAGCCACCAGGATGAACAAGTTTGGCACCCATAACAGTGTAGAGAAAAGCCTTGAAGAACCATTGTGACAAGCAGGCCAAAACGTGCATGTCAAGTGGACGGTCTATAAGCGGTTCCCAAAGTTTCGGACCCCCCAAAATAAGTTGTTCATTGCTTATTCAATACCCCTCATGCGCATACATGAAATGTTTCTTTTGACTGAACTATTATCAGTGTTTATATCATTGATTCAGTTGGAAAATTTGCATTTTTGGTTGAATGCATTCATGTTTGCTATTGAGAATAATCAAATTTACTAATCAACTAAGATTACAAAATACTGTGAATCCAATAATTCTTCCAAAAGACAGAACTACCTTAATGAGCCCAATATAATCTTCGAGTTATCCCTCATCCATAGGCTTCTGAGCCAGATTGAGAACCAGTGGTCTACATGGTCATCATTGCATTAAAGAACACACATTTGTGCTTCTGGTTTTTGACCTGTAGTAATTCAGTGAAATGGCCTCATTTCGTGTCCCTGTAGATAGGTTTGGGTTTGGGTGTGAGTGCGTGAGTGCGTGCGCGTGTGTGCACGTGTGTGCGCGCGTTCCCCTCTTCAACCTTGGTTCCAGCTCCTTAGCCACTCTCTTGGCTTTGTTCCACTCCTCTCCCTCGATGAAAGCGACGATGGCTTCCTTTATGAGGTCCTGGTTCAGGTAGAGCTCAGCAGCCTGTGCCCATGGACGGCAGCGAGAGGGAGGATGTAGAGAAGAGAGACGAAAAGAGGTGAATTTAAATGACGTGCATTTGCGGTGGTGGGGTGGCGGTCCTGTGTGTCTCAGCAAAGCTCCGCTAAAACCCCGAAAACACAGCTTGCTCATTGCTGTGAATGATGTCGGCTAACTAAGACAAAGCCCTCTCTGCTCCCATGGAAGGTTTATTTAACTGGAAGGTCTGCTCTGGGAGGGGACAAGAGACTGCCAGTGCAGGAGTAGTGGGGAAACTCAGCTCTACTAAGCTCATTTATCTAAGTTAAAACTAAGATAAATGAGCATGACCTGAGCACAGAAGGATGCTGTTTAAAGGGTTTGTGATGGTGCGTGTGGTGGCTCTTTGTGAAAGAACATTGTGAGCCTTTTCAAGCAGTTGATCTTAAACAATGACAAGGGATACACAACTAAATATAGATTACATGGGGACAGTTGCTTGGGCACACATTTGCGGGGGGGTTTTTGCAGCAAAAAAATGGTTGCTTAATTAGTGCATATCTAAGCACCAAGTGTACATAATGTATTTTAGGATGTGACATTTGTATATTTAGGAAAAGCTGTCTAAACATACCTGGGAAAGAGATAATGTAAAATGTCAGTGAAATTAAAACCATTCATTAATCCACACAATGAGCAAATCTAAAATAATATTACATTTTCTGATACATTCTTGCTTTCAAATAGACTGTTACACTGCTATGATATCCATGACTGATTTAAGTAATACAATAGTTTTTCAATTCATGCAAGCCTTAGTTTGAAAAAAAATGTATATCTGGCGTAGAGCAACATTCACAGGAAAATCATTCAAAACTTTGAATATCTGCTTCCCAGCACTTACTTAAATTTTTTTTATTTATTCTGAATCTGATCATTGTCATTTACGCAATAATTCTTATTTGTTAACCCATAATACATACTAAAATGACATGTGCAATATTATACAATGCCCACGCAATTTAGCATTCATTTGGGATGTTAGTAAATCCGGCTTCCTATAAATGGTAAATGGACTGCATTTATATAGCGCTTTACATGATTTCCCACACATTCACCCATTCACACACACATGGTGATGTCAGCCATGCAAGGAGACACCTGACCACCGGGAGCAGTTAGGGTCAGGTGTCTTGCTCAAGGACACTTCCACACTTGAGGTGAGGAGTTAGCGGGGTTCGAACCAGCGAGTTTTTGATCACCTGTCGCCCCGCTCTACCGCTGCGCCACTTGCCGCCCTTATGTATGTGAGTGAGTGCGCGGCACTGTGGCAGCAATGGTTGAACCTGAGTTGCGTGACCAAGAAGTTAAGTGTGTGTGTGCACTCACAGCGCTGTACTTCCTGAGCTCGGTGAGTCGTGGGCCGACAGTCTTGACCACCTCCCCTGCTCTCTCTCTACTGAGGAACTTTATGGCTAGCTCTGCAGCCTGGTCACGTGCACGCACACACACACACACGCACACAGATATATAGCTTTTGTCAAGGAGATTAGTGTGAATATATATCTTACAACGTTCTTGTAAACTCTGCTTTAAGGGAAATCACCCTTAAAATGTAATTTTGCTTTATATATATATATATATATATAGCATTTTGCATATGCACTTATCCAACGCCTACAAAGATTAAATGTGTCAATAGCTGCATAGATTCACCAATGTTAGCACAATGACAGCAGAAGCTCAGTGATAGCTAGCTATGCATTTAACAACATACATTACCTGTATTATCACAAAGGTTTAGACGGATTAAACACACACGAGCATCTTCAGAATACAAGTACAATATAAATAAATATCATATGTATTTGTAAGATTACAAATGAAATGTCCTGGCATTAAATTGTTCTGCAGAATTATGCAATGCATTGTGTTACCAATGTGGGGCGGAGCTTCTGAGGGAGCACCGATTGCACTGAATGGAGAGGTGTTTATGTTTTGATGGCGTTCAAATATTATCAATCTTTCTCCAGCAACATATAGACAGTCGAAGCTGTCAGGAGCAAATATTGAGCCTACAGTAGCTACTTACCTTCAACCAGCATTTCTCCATCAGGGCTGTGTTGGAGCTGTTGGTGACCTTAAGGTAAGAATCCACAGCGCGGGAGTATTCTCCTGTGCGCTCCCATTCTCTGGCCTGGTCCACCACACCCTCCACACCGCTATGTGCACGCATAGCGCACGCACACACACACACAAATAAAACATCTATAACATTAAATACCAACCATTGTCCCCAAAAAAAATACAAATAAAACAATAGCGCAAATCGATCTAAGGTGTGGCTAATATGGCAGCCACCAAACTATTGCACTCAGCTCAATGTTCACTGTCATATTATGGAAACCCGTTCGTTTTAGCGTTTTCACAGCATCCCTACTAGCGGACCAATCAGGGTTGGTTAGTGAGATAACTGAAGATGATTCAAGTCAAGCGTGTTTCAAAATGGTGGTAGAGCTAGATGAAGCGATACAAACAGTTGTATCAATGCTGATTGGTTAAACGCTGTCCAATAGTTTCAAAATTAACCAGAGGTCTACACCCAGTAGGGGTCAACAGTTAATACTTCCCAATGGTGTGTGCCCAGACCATATTCACTAAGTGAATATTAGGTCTAGTTATACCAGGCTAGATGGCATTAATGGCACCGCAGCTGTAAAAGGGTTGGCTTAGAAAGAATACAGGTTAACGACAGCAGTAATTTGTAAAAGGATTCACAAAATAACAAAAATAAAAAGCCAACATAACATGCACAAAAGTGGCATGTGTGATTTTGGTCACGTCTTGCTTAGTGGACCGTTCACCTAAAGCTCGGACACTAGTCTACCACATAAGGCCTGAGTCTGCGCTAAGATGTGGTGGGAAGCCAGTGCCGTATTTGGTTACTTCATCCAACTACATGGGCATCAAACTAGCGCCAGTTGGTTTTGACTAACACACCCTCAGCATCGCCCCCACGCCCGTGTCGGTGCTAGCGGGAAAATACTAGCAAACGTCCAGCGAGAGAAAAACCACCTTGTTGCATCTGGAAATTACAGCCCTATATGCTGACCTAAAGGCACACTCTGCAAATATTTTAAAGCACCCCCACATTAGTGAACGGTGTGAGACTAAGAGAGCTGTCGGAGAAGTAGAGAGAAGCCATTTAGGTGTGTTATAACCATCGATGTATGAATGTGTGTGTGAGCGGGTGAATGTGAGGCAATACTATACAACGCTTTGAGTGGCCGGAAGGTTGTAAAAGCACTAAAATGGTAAATGCAGTCCATTTACCATTTTAACCACAACTGTAATTACAAATCCAGGATTTTTCCTTTAACTTACACTCATTCACCTACATTGAAGCGAGCCTCCAAGTTAGAGTGAAAGCGCATGTTTTATTAGCGAGCTAAAAATGCAATTGGGGATTGCCTTGTACCCAGTTCGAGGCAGAGCTGAACACAGAATAATTTCAACTTTTTACCCTCTTATTTCCCCCTCTTTTTCACAGCATCCTTTGATGTTTTCCCCAAAAGTCATTAAGAAGGGAGGAGAGATGAGAGGATAGCAGACACGTGCTAGGAGCTCACTGACTAATGAGCTGCCACTCATTATGCGCTTTAATTTCGGATTTTAAAAAGGACGCCATGTTTTAACAAAGAGTCACACTGACTCTTTGTGCATGGGTTATACTGGCGGGATGCATGAGGAATGTGCAAATTGTTCATGGTGGAGTTTGTTTTTTTTCCTTTGGGGGAAGACTCAGAGAGACTTTGACCGGAGGATATCAGCCACAGGCAGAGTGAATCATGGGAGATATTCAAATTGAATACAGCAACCCAGGTTATTTTGCACAGCAGAAAACATAAAGACTATAAAATAACAGATCTATTGAAAAGCAGAATAGCATGCTTTCATTTAGATATGATTTACACATTCTTGTGTTCGGTCTTAACTATTCTATTTACTTATGTATTTATAACTAAAAATGTAAAAAGAATAAAATGGGATTGAGATGAAAACCATAACTTGATTGATTAAGATTAGTTCAAGATTTTAAATCTATTAATTTTATTCCTTCCATTATTCCTCTAGCCTCCTCCAGCTCCTCCTAAAGCATCTCACCGTGTGCCCTTCTTGGCCGCCTCCTTTTCATACTCCTCCTGCAGAAGGGACAGCTTGTTAGGGAGGTATTCCTTGCAGATGCGCATGGCGTCAGTCCACATCTCGGCGTCCTTACAAGAAGCAGACAACAATGTATATTACAGGGCCACCCTCTGGCGTTCTAACATAACGTGACGGACAGGTCATTAGCCAGTTCTCCCTTGCTATGTTAGCTCTGATATGCTAGGTGACAACACCCAATTTTGTGTCCTGAATATCCAAAAGCCCAGACCTGTCGTATAATAAATCTAAGTCAACGGCTGTAACAGGTGATAAATCCCCGGATTTTGTTTTGAAGACCTCATTAGGCTGAACTTTTACTTTTATTTGTTGAATACCGTGTATTGAAGTGACGCAATTCAGTCTAATGGTGTGTATGCTGGAGTACATATTTATTATGGATTCATGAAGATAACAGACCCTAGACATTTGCTTTATTTTTCCTAGATTTTGAAAAGGAGATCTATCATGGCTTTTGAAGACTTAAAAGGTTGCCCCTTAACTGCATTATAAGATGAAAACATAATTAGATATGACTATGTTTACAATATGTACTAAGTATCATTATTACAGGTTTTGCCATTACTCTGCACTAAAAACCGTGTGTGACACTTTCAATGTGCACAGTCAATAACATCAGCAATTAACTAATGTTTGTGAACTGAGCCCTGAAATCAATACAGTTATATAGTTACCTTGTAGTACTTAACAGCCAATTCAGGTGCCTGGGCACGAAGCAGGAAGCTCTCAGCCTTCTGGAAATCCTTCTGTTGGAAGCAGAACTTGGCCTGGCCTACCAGAACTTCGCCCACACTATCTGGGTCATGACCCTCCGCAACCCTCTGAGCACTGCTCCAGTCCTGGTTATGCATGTACCTGGACAAGAGTCAGTATAGCAAGATCATTGATTCTAGAACAACAGAATGGCATTATTTTCATGTTGTGAGCACCTCTTTTCTTAAAAAAACTAAACACAGAAGATGCGCTGAGGGAAAAGGAGTATAAATTCTATCTTAGAAAACAGAACACAATAGCATGTCTAATCTAAGTATCATCTGGACATATTAACACTGGAAACATTTAAATGCCCAAAGCCGTAATATGCAGTAAAAACCCCAATGGAGATTCATATTCCGAATCTGCTGTATACAATGCGCCTAGAACCCGAAAAATATCGGCAAATCCCAGGTGTTGTAGAAAATTGTGCTTTATATTTTATATATATATATTAGATCTTATTGCTAAACAGTGAACACACTGTAAGACCA
>JAODTR010005580.1:0-11299 GCA_025399935.1 Amblyopsis rosae
CCCTTGCTGAAGCTGCTGCCCCCGCGACCCGACTCCGGATAAGCGGATGAAGATGGATGGATGGATGGATGGATGTAAATCTGTGCATTTATTGACTACTAATTACCCCAAAATGTAGTTATATATCTGTATAAATCGATTCAAATTTCCCACCAAGCACTTCCTGGAACTGTGTTGCGTCCCCATGAACCATGTGACTGTTGAAAACGTTTGAACTTCCGTTGGCACAACTCTCTTTTTCCATGGCTCTGATTCAGACCGTGTGTCCATGTGGCGTTGTGGCAAGTCACTAGGGAGCACTTAATTCTAGCGCTTCATAATAAATAAAATAAGCGCTGCGCACAGGTTTTGTTTGTATGACAATATCTTGACAGTTGACCATGTATAACCGTCATCGTCTTATGATATAACAGATTTGCACTGTCGCCCTTCTGCTAGCTATTAGCTATTTCCCTCCAAACAAATAGCTATTAGCTATTTATTTGGAGGGAAAAAAAGGAGACTAAATCAAAAGCTTCGCCTCCATTTTCGAGTTGGCTTTGGCAGTTTTATGGGTTTACCAGGGCGAACAGGTCCCACCCCTTCTGATTGGTTGCCTGAGAACTGAGCTACAGTGAAGACACCAGTGCCTTTCTGAAAAGTTCCGATATTCCCGACTAGAAGCGCCCAAACGAGGCGGAGCGCCCTGTCAAAAGTGCGCCGGCTTCTTCTCCAGGCAGCAGCCACATGCGGCCACGTCTCTCCCCACTGGGAACAGTCGACAAATGAACACTGCGCGGCGCTACATGGACACAATGCCTGAGTGTGTTAGCCATTACTGGTCATGCGTTTTCATTAACAATAGCAGTAACAGAAGTGCGTTCAAATCGGCACTCATAGGCGAATGTTTGTGAACGTGCTTTTAGCACAAAACGTTTGCAACGAGGCCGTAATTGAACGCACCCCCAACGTGCCTGGTTGAGGTTGAATCAAGCGTGTGTGTGTGTGTGTGTGTGTGTGTGTGTGTGTGTGTGTGTGTGTGTGTTTTCAGCCTCTTTACTGGCAGTAGTGGTGGTGTCCTGTGTGCTAGGTGCACTCCTGCTGCTCGCATTGCTGGCCCTGTTGTGGTGCTGCTGCTGCAGGTAACTAGCTAGCGTGCCTGACGGGAGTGTCAAAGGTCCCCAGAACGCTTGCTAACGTCGAGCTCAAATCAAAACAAAACTCCCCCAGAAGCTCCCCCCACACACACACCCGCACACACATAGAAAAGCATTGTGAAGCCAAGCGGCTTTGTTGTTCTGAGCGGTGTTCGCCACTTTGCTAATGCTCATATTTCTGGAGCCAGGGCTGTGTAGAGGTACCGGATCATTCTTTCAGCAGGCACAGAGAGCGGTAAGACAGCGGAGTATGAGGAGATATTTGGTGAATTCTAAACAGCGCTTTGAGTGTCCGGAAGGTTAGAAAAGCACTATATAAATGCAGTCCATTTACCATTTAAACAAAACATGTATTAGCTTGCAATTAGCTTGCAATTAGCTTACAATTAGCTTACAAGGGTGTAGGGTGGACCTGTAATGTCCACCCTACACCTTATTTAGCACCAACTCACACTGGTAATTGTTCTCCAATGTGAGTCACATTGGGAATCAGCATCTTCTCAATGGACCTGATTGTAATGCAGCTAACAAGGAGGACTGTTTGGTGTGTAGTGAGCCGTCCTGGAGAAAGAATGTTGATATTTGAGCCATAGTCAAACCTCACCCTACAATGCTATTATATAGGGTGCACGTGCAGAAGCTCCGCCCCCCCCCCCATCCCCACATTGGACGCACGCTGCCAAGGCTGGGACAGTGTTATGTGGTGCGGTCTGTGTTCCCATTTACAGACCGCACCACATAACACTGGACTGTTTTTCGTGCTCGCACACAGAGAGCGGGCGGCTATAGCGGACCACCGAGATGAGATATTCGGTTCATTTAAAGTGCAGCTGCACGCCAGCTCTGAGCCTGACTGACTCCGCCCACTACAACTCCCCTCCCCTCACTCAAGGAGCTGAGTGAGGGGAGGGGAGGGGCTGAGAGGGAATCCCTTTTAACATTAACGTTTAACATTTGAATTTGATGACGTATTAGCGGCCTGAGTGTGCCAGTGAAAACCAGCCAGGACGTTTTCAGCCAATAAAACGCTTTTTATAACGGGATTCTTGTCAGTTAACACCAGCATTGATGTGTCTCGTCACAGATCAGTCCTATAACTTAGTTTACAGCTCCATAAAACACATTTTCGGGTACAGTTACACACATAAAAGTGTATTAGCTTACAATCGCTGACTCCTCCTTTAATCTACGACGGTTTCCACACCTCCTTAGGCTATGGTGTCGGTTACGCCCACTCCCTCCCCCCCGCCCTCCCCGTGTGTAGCATAAATTGAGTGTTAGCCTCGACATCTTGTGTGTTCTCTGAGGGGTTCTGCTCCGCAGCGATGATGTAATTCCCCTCCTATCCTCCAGGAGGCAGCGCTCCAAGCAAGCAGGGGTGCCGAATTTCGGCAGCAGCCCGTACGAAACGCACGGCCCCTGGCCGCCCGTGCAGGGCATCACGCCCATCCCCCGCGCCAACGCCAACGGCAACCGGCACAGTGGCTCCATGGAGATGATCGAAGGGGGCAGCACTCACAACCTGGTGGACAAGAAGCACAATGGCCTGGTGAGTTCCTCTAACCCCCCCCCCCCCAAGCTCTTAACTAACACCCGCCGCCAATCAGATGACGAGATGTCAAAGATCACTCTAAACCCCCCCGAGCCTCTTAACTATCACCCGCCGCCAATCAGAATGTCTAGAAGTCGAAGATCACTCGACCAATTGCTTTCTAACTCTAGCATGTGACCCTTGAGTGACCCGTGGCTCCTGATGATATTTCATAAACAGATATGAAATTGAAATGCTTGTATTCTGTGTTGTGACTATTATAGTGCTCTGTAGATGGCATGTAACACTCCCCCCCCCTTCTCCCCCCACACACACCCTTGCTTGGCCTGACTCATCATCTGTTGCTTTAGGGGGATTTTTTTTCACCTCAAAGATGGAGCAAGGTAAGGTGCTAATAGGCTTCGCTACTTTGCTTTTGGTTGCCACGTTAACCCACCTGGCAATGGTTTACGGGGGTGTCACGTTATTGCCACAGTGGCAATAACAATGACTTCTATGGTGGTGGGGCGTTTGGGGACTTCAGTGAAACTCTGCGGTTGCTCTGGAGTAGAGGGCCACTTTAAAGTGATTTTTACCATTTGTTTATCCCACGACTGTGGAGCTCCTTTCCTGAGTATCAGTACAACTGGATTTTCCAGATCGAGGTAATTTGAGGATACAGACAACCAGCTCAGACTTGAACAAGCTGCATGGACACATTAGGGACGCGTTTGAAATATAATAGAGTGGATGACGAAAACAAAATGCCAACTGCCGTGTGTGCGGAGGTGTGTTATTGACATAAGGAAGCTCACCAGTTGAGGGTTTAAACAAATGCTCAAAATCTGTGTGCATCCGGGTGTGTTTAAAGGTAATGGAGCACATCACTGACTGTAGTGTTAATGCAGTGTGCCAAGCATTAGGTCTTTCTCAGTCCACCCATAATAGGATGCACAGGAGCACATAATGATGTTTGATCCATCAGAAACAGACAAAATTATAGCCTACACAAGGGAAAGAATTAAGAGACCACTACATTTATTTCTATGGTTTTACTATGCTTTTTTTAATAGTCTATGTAATGCAGTATATGCACTTTTATATTTAAATTAATAGAACTTTTTTTAAACTTTATTTATTGTATACTGTATTTACACTTTTTTTTTTTTTACATGCATCGGTCTCAAAATTTTTCCCCAGAGCTGTATATATACACGTTCCCTCACTGTACAGTAAATTGCTTTGGGTAAAAGGCTAAATGCTAAATGCAGTACTTTCAATCGGATAAAATGGCATCATTACCAGAAAGATAAAATGGCAGGTGTCTCTGCTTACACGGGCAGCTAGCTTGGAACAGCAGCTACCTGTAGCATCAGGGGCAGAGTGGCAGCTAGTGTGTGTGTGTCGCTGCGTTGCGCTGCGGTGCCAGTCAGTGCCAGTCAGTGTGCACATCGGTGTGTGTGTGTGTGTGTGTGTGTGTGTGTGTGTGTATGTGCACGCAGGCACATACGCACAGGCTTGCTTGTGCGCTTGTGTGGCCTGTTGAGTGTGAGTGGGCCTGCCGCTAACACGCCCCGTCAGAAGCTAACGTGCTTGCCTCTGCTATTTCAGTCCGGATCGTACGACATAGAGCCAGAGGGGATGAAAACCTTCCAAGGTAAAAACCCCTCGCGGTACTCCTACCTGGTCCAAGGCCACGAGAATCCCTACTTCTTTGCAGCGGAGGATGATAAAAAGTAAAATGGTGTTGGGAGAAGGAGAGACTTGCAGGTCTTGCAGAAGGACGACAAATGAACTCGATGCTAACAATGGACACTTGGCAGTTACATTATTGTTTTTATTTCTTTGTTCATGCTGAGCAGGACACAGTTGTATGTCAGCAACGTTTGTTTCTTTCATCGAGATGAAAACCTCTTGGGATTAATGAGAAATCACACAGGACAATAACATGCGTGTGATTATTATTAGCATTATTATTATTATTTCTTCATTTTATCTTCGTTCGAAAAAAAAAAGTATTTATTTTAGGGGATTCTGTGTAACCGCTAGATGTCAATGTTGATCAATTATATATAGCCAAACAAATGTTTTCCTCGTCTATTGGATCCTTGATTATACCACAATAGAAATATATCATTCCATGGAATTTTTAAATGTAAGACTAGTATTCATCTGATTCATATCTTGCTAATTGCACATGTGTATCAAGTTTACGGCATGTTTTGCTGAGAAATCAATTGTAATTTAAGTGTGAGAATACTAACACATAAGGTTGGTTGATATTCTGCTCTATAAAACACTGCTTTCAAGAGGAATACCATTTCTACAGCTAAAGGGGCAGGCTCCCATGTAAAGGGACATGTGTTTGTGTGTGTGTTTGCGCGCGCATGTATATGTGGACCTGTAAGTGTGTGTGTGTGTGTGTGTCTGTTTGCACGCAAGCGTGTGTGTGTGTGTTTGTATAGGCTTCTGATCTGAGACACTAAAATGTGCCTGTTGCGCAAATCTGCTGCATATAGAAGAAACCGTTACAACGCTCAAAACACCTGTGTCTTCAATGTGCCAATAATAACGTGTATCACCAAAGATACTGTATGAGGTGTACGTTTGTACAGTACACGTGTGAGATGGTGAACAATTTTTTTATTTTAATTGTGTAAAACATTTGTAAATAAATTATCTTTCTGGAGAGAATGTGTCTGGAACATAAATTATCTTGTTTCATTTTATCTCTTCTTTGTACTGTAATTCACTATGTGAAGTCACTCAAACTGTAACAAGAATATAATACATATTGTACCTGTACTGTGTGTGTGTGTGCGCGCGTGCGTGAGACACACACACGCACACACAAGTAAAATGTTATGCGTGGAAACCAGAGTAGGAGTGTATTATGCAGCTCTCAGCCGGAAGAGCCAAGGATGCTGGGAAATGTCTCATAATGCTATATACACTTCAGCACATGGCGAGGAACTGCATTAGCCAAAGTGAATTACACTCCTCTGTGCGAGCAGAGGTTGCAGGAGGAAAAGGAGCGGGCTGCTAGCTACCGAGCGGAGTGTTTCTCATTCTGCAGTCAGTCATACATTGTAAACTTCAGTAAAATCATCATCTGTCACTGAGATTATTGTGTTTTTAGTTTTCTTTCCTTTGTTCCTAACTCTGAAATAAGAGTTCACTTGGAGACCAGATTACCCAGCCTTATTTAACACTTCCTGGATTCCATTATTATAATCTGTTTAATATCTTTTCTCTGTAAATTTCACTTTGATAACTTGTATATCTAATTATCTCAATATTTCTGCTTTGTTTTTTTCCTTCAATACATAAAAAGCAAAGAACCAAGCACAGACATGTATACAGTAAATATAACTATTTTGGATATAAATAACACTACTGTATTACTGTACTTCCTTACATGTAATAAAATTAAATGCAATTTTAAATTGACACTAAATGAAAATGAGAGATTAACTTTACCGAAAATGAATTATTTGCTACAAATGGATTGAGAACAAAAGTTGGATCATGTGACTGAAAGGAAGATGCAGTATCCCAACAACCAGGGATTTCCCCCCATAAACAGTAGCAAGGATATCACATAGACGTAGCAGCCCATTGTCTCATTGTACTTTGTAGACAGGGAAGAGAGGAAGTTCTTGCCCGGCTCAGTTTCTTAGCGGCTCAATGCTAATTGGATCGTGTGCCCATTCCAACCGCACAGCGGCTCAAATGACAAGGATGTGAAGTTTACGGCCGCTAAGTGGCTGATCGATCTGTCAGCTGAGCCTTTTCGATGGGCTGGTCTGGGATGTGCTGCTTGGCCAAACCAAGGCTGGGCAAGAGTCTAAAACGCATTCCAACACAGAGGAAATGTCCGTCCGTCAAGGCAGAGGAATGCGTTAGGAGATGCCAACGGTTCAATTCACGTTCCACTTGTAAACTGACCTTTAAACTGAAACATTTTATGAAATTTAAATTTGATTCACACCACATCTAATTTATGAAATATTTCAAATGAAACAAAAGTAGAAGTAGCATTTGTTATTTCACCTCAGTATCACAGTAAGTAGGCTATGCCTTCCATAACTTTTGAACCCAAGACCCAAAAAGATAAGACATTAACTTGTGTAAAACCATCTAATCTATCTTTAGCACTTCAAAGCCTCTTGGCATGATTACGTTTATGTGTTCTAGTTTGACTTTTTCCATTCTCTGTTGACATTTATTGGTTCTCCAAATCATTGTGTACAAAGCACGTGACATTGCACATTTGACTAAATGGTTGCAGCGTCATATCCATAAATGTATCTAAAGTAAATGATTACTTTCTCACAGTTGAACTCTTTAGGAGCACAGTAGTACACTTGAAACAGTGCAGTGCATTTGATAGCTCTTCCAGGTAATGTTTGAAATAAAGCGATTTAACTTCCGTGATTGATATTGTAATCAATCATCAACACTTCAAGCTGGGAGTGTTCTGTATACACGTATAATCACAAAGTAAACGGGTGTGTCCTGCCTTTGCCTGTGACGTACGTTGCCGAGCGAACACAAACAGAAATCCAGAACGACGTGTCCCAGTTGACGTGTGCCTCAGTTAGTGTGCACCAGTAAAGAGGAAAGGTACCACAAACAGAGAACCCCTATATGAAGGTGAAGCTCTGACCTTAACCCAGTGACATAACCAGTGAAAATACAGTATTCTGGGTGACCTAATCTTAGATGTCACAGACAGAGACCTAACCTTGCCCAGAAGGTAGAACAAATACAGAATTAGAACTAAGCTTAACCAGAAAATAAGAAAATCATAATAATGTTGTTACGACCTGGCTCAAGGGCCGTAAACCAAACAAACCAAACTCTTAACTAACAAACAGAATAACAAAGAATGAGGTGTGAATGTCTGTAGGTGTACATACTGAATATATGTGGTTGGTGTTGCATGCTAACCAAACTAAGAAACAAACCAACAACAGCATGTGTGGTGCCAGGAGGGTCACAGAGACAGTGTGCTGCAACACACCTATATAAGTGACATGCCCAGGTGCTCTTAGTTAGTCTAATTAGGGCCTACTCAGCCAATAAGGCCCAGAGGCCTACTGAAACAAGGCAGGGCCGTCACAATGCCGTCCGGATAACAGGAAAGCGACCTATATATAGCAAGCAGTCAACGCTGCTTGCACCTATATGAAGTAGACCTCAAATTAATTTTATGTGGAATGTAGTTGCGTTTCTTGACCAGAGAGCCCCCCGATGTACTATGCATCTTAAATGGAGCTATAGTGATTACGTAATTAGCCAACCACGCCCCCATCAGCTCACATCCAGAATATGACGTCACCGTGAAAGTCGTCCCTCTAAACACGGGATATCATGGATGAAAACCACAAATTCTGTTGTTGTGAAAATCTATCTGGAGGTTTTCCCAAGATGATGACACCAGTGTACAGAATGCACTGAATTTAGGGGCACTTTTGAATTGAGGGGTTCCATTCTGAGTCTTGCTGCAAAATGAAATTGCAGCTTTCAAGATCAGGGGGTCTTACAATTTTCACTGGAACATTTTTGTACTTTAAGTATAAATATCACAGATGTACCCTCGCAGTTACAATCATGTTCCTGTTGAGTACTAATAAGTATATTTCACAAGTAGAAATCCACAAAAGTTTTACCTTTAGGTAAACAGTGACATTGCACCTTTTCATACCCTGTTTTGTTCTTTACTTATTTAGTTGCGTTTGAAACATGGCCAAAAACCTGGGGTGGGAATTTGTGGTTCTTTATAAAAGGTACCTTTATACTTTTTATGGTTTTAATAGTTTTTATGGTTTTAATGTGTTTGCTTCCTCTTATTAATAGTAGGTTATTACTGTATCTGCTTGTGTGACTGTTCTGTGTTCTTTATTATTGTAAAGGGTATTGGGACCATGTGGTGCTTCAGTACTTTAAATACAAATTGATTGATTGATTGTTGTTCTGGACTTGGCAGATTCAAGCCCTTTTTATTGTCCGTCCTTTAAACTAAAGGATTGGTTTACCAAGTCGTTTATTGACATTTCCGTGACGTTTCCCAAAACATTACCAGTCACTTGACACGAGATTCCCTGTTCCCGTTCAAGGAATGAGTAGCTCTCCCATTGAGCAAGAATGCACGTGTATCGCTCAATGAGTAACTCGCTCATTGAGCGATACACGCATTCATCCTGATATTAACAGACCTACTCAAGTGAGTCAGTTCTCCCAACCAATGACATAGCCATAAATATTTTCTATGCCAGGAACCGAATCTTCTTAAACGAGTCTCTTTAAACAAGGCACCCCAGAGCAGACTTAATGCAGCCAAACATGAGTTTAAAGAAGCAAAACCGAGTCGCACCACGCATTATTTAATTCATTTAAAAAATGTGTTCCTTTTGAACGAATTTAATTGTTGATAACTGAAACATCTCAAATTTTATTGTGCATGCATGTTTCAAATGAATGTTTTTGCAATGCTAGTTTCACCCGCAGGGTAATATCTTTTAACAGATATGAATATGAATACACAGAATCTGTAGGCAGCAACATAATATATTGGTACCGGATACTTCCTGGTTTCAGTTTGTAGTATGGTTGTAGTCTAGGTAGTATTGAGACGTTCATCACATTCATGTATTATTGACCAATCACGTCTATGTGGAAAACAAATTAGGCAGAACTTAAAGGTGGTACGTGAAATATGTTTTGTTTAAACCGTTAAAAAACAATCATAATTATCAAAAAAAAAGTATAAGAAATATCACTATTGATGATATGTCAAATTCCTCAATGTACTTCGTTGTTGAGATATTTTCTGAAATTAACAGATTAGTCCGGCCCGAGCGTGGATTGCATAAGAGAGTGAAGTGAAAAAGCCTATAGGCTATATATAGGCTAATACAATTTAATACACACTAATATACTCAATGCAATATATATAGGCTATAAAAAATATTGTTCTAGTGAAACTATAGCCTAGTTTGTTTATACAAGACAGTAGTTACAGCCTGATCGATATGCCCCGGCATTCGCCAATGCACAGGAGTGAATGTCTTTTCCCCGGATGAATCAGAAGGAATACAAAACATAAATGGATTATACCTGATGCTGACTGAAGTTTCTGGACTGGTGAGTAAAAAAACTGCTACTATTGCAAATAGGGCCTAATGATCTCTAACAGTTGTGTGGGAGTACTGTAGATAATTTAGGCTGGATATTATCTTGAGTTCCTTTGTAGTTTATTATTTTGCCACGTGTGTTCTGCTCTCTGTTGGTGTGCCTTCGGCCCCGATCACCCAGAGGTTGCTGCCTGGGCCAAGTGTGACATTACGAGCAGTGCGCAACAGAAGCGCGCGTGCCGGGTACCCTCTACAATGGTTATGCTGACGACGAGTTTCTAGCGACACGTCTTTGTGTGATCGGGGCCTACCAGTAAATAAACGCCACCCTGGTTTGTGTGTTTCCTGTCGCCTGACTTGTGGCTGCTGCCTCAGACGCATTAGACCTGCATGCTAACCCTAGCCTATACCGTTCCATATGGCGTTGATATGGTTTGGGACGGGGGTACAATAAAATAGCAGTGTTTCAGCAGTTTACTTGAATTGTGCTATTCTTGCCTCGATGGTATCATAGGCTAAATCATGTTTGTAGTCTATTGCTTCTTTTATTACTGTAATAAAGTGAAGGTGCTTTTATTATCACCTACACATGCATTGCAAAATCCATCCTCTGCATTTAACCAATCCCTCGAGGGAGCAGTGGGCAGCCTCTGTGCAGCGCCCGGGGACCAACACCAGTGTCACTGGTCACATGACACTGCGCCCCACACACACACACACACACACACACACGTGTGCAATCAGCGGATTGCTCCCAGCCGTGTGGGTGTGAGGGCAGACAAGGCTGGAGGACTACTTTCAGCAAGTGGGTTATTGTTTGCGTTTTACCGTTTGTGTTCCTGCGACTGCGCTTTCCTTTGTTCCGAGTATCCCCATGTGTATTGTTGAGTCTTACTAAACGGGAGCAGTGGCTCGCCTGCTGGTCTGATATTTTGCATTGATATGTGGACATCTAAAGATTCCCCAAACTCAATTCCAGCTCCAATCTCGCATCTCAAGTAGAAAATCATAATGTGAACAATGACCAACAGATGGAATAGGACGTCTTGGTTAGCATATCCAGAACGCTGGAAGTATCCCAGACATATTGGAGTCAGCTCCAGGAGGCTTCATCGCCCTCAGATGACGTAGCCCCATCGCTCCTAAATCGCCCCTTGTTACTGTCAGACACAAACCAAGTAAATGTTCGACAATACACTAAACTTACATGCATCTTCTTCTGCATGATTGTGTGTGTGCGTGCGTGTGTGTGTGTGTGTGCGCGCTATTGGGTTCACCCCAGGAGGAAGCACCATGGCAACGCCCCAATTACCATGTGAATGAGGAGTCGTCATGTGCGAGCTGCCAGACAAAGAGGAGCGGCCACAATCTGGCTGCACACACACACATGCACGCACACACACACACACATGCACACACACACACAGGCACGCACACACACACAAGCACGCACACACACACACACACGCACACACACACACACACGCACACAA
>JAODTR010005582.1:0-11296 GCA_025399935.1 Amblyopsis rosae
ATTAATATCTTTTTTGATACTAATTAATAGCTGTCAGATTACTTTTGAGACGAAAACCGCAGTTATATACTCTCTCAGGAGCACAAGGCTCCAGACAACACAGCCCTCAGGTTCATGGGGGCACCCAAACCGCTCCACCACGATAAGGTGATGGTTCCCGGAGAGGTGGAGAGATTATATCTGCAATATAGAACTGGAACGCATTGGGACCCCCAGTCAGAGTTTGCTAATTTGGCTCGGGAAAGGGAAGATTGGGGTTCCTTGCTGGAGCTGCTGCCCCCACGACCCGACTCCGGATAAGTGGATGAAGATGGATGGATAGATGTTTTAGTACTGGCCCAGTTAAGTATAACATATTTAGCTACTAAATACATTCACAATGATACGAGTGTTTGTTTGTTGTTTGAAGAGTGTAGTGAGATGCATTTGTGAAAACCAGAAACACTGCAATAGCAGTGCCATCTTAAATTAGATCTGAAAAACATCCAAAGTAGTATCTGTAGTAGGCACCTACTGTATGGGTGTATCCCAGGTGGAACTCATCAGCTGACGATCATCTGACTCTAGTCACTGGGCTTCTGTGATGAACACACCCAAACCAGATTAATAAAATCCAAAATCCAATAGATAAATAAAAAAGTATGATTTGTATCGTAAATGTACATTTTGTTATTAGTTTATGTTTTGTTGTGGTCTATAGCAAACAAATAAATATTTAAATAATGTAATTATAAAGCCGTAAACATGTCAAAAATTATTTTATTAGCAAGTTTATTTTATTTTATTTGTATTATTAATTATTTCCATCCATTCCAAGAAATAGTTCCCATCAATGTCAACAAGCTCATATCCTGTAATGCCAGTAGAGGTCATAATGGATTTTAGTTTGTGGAGTAGCAGTATCATCATACTAGCATATTTACACTGAGAAAGCTAAAAAGGACAGTCATATGAACCATGCAATGCAGGCACACTGTTAAGAGGGTGTTAAACTACCCCAGCCTGGGGCCCAAATTGCTCGCCTCTGAAAAGTCAGTGATGCAATGAAATAGAATTGCATTTAGCCATGTCATTTCACGGAGAAGCTATCTGTATTGCCAGGGTGTTTATGGAGTGCAGAAGAAGGTCAAAACTTCCTCAATCTTGTTGGTAATGCTTGGTGCGTAAATTAATTGCTGGAGGAAGGTTTACAGAATAATGTAATCGACTACTGAATTTATATTGACATTAAACCTGAGAGCTAACCTTCAAATATGCAGTAAGCTCTCTGGAGACTTTCAAGTTTTATTTCTTATTTTTCTTAACCTCAGCCCCAGGCCTTTATCTTCCCTGTCAGGGTAAAGCACATTACTTCCACCACATGCAGAAATTGCTTTAGGCTGTGTGGATTTCCTACCACAAAATAGCAAGTAGAAAAGTTCAAGGACAGTCAGTTGGCCAGACCGGGAAATATTGGACCATGTCAAGCTATTGAATTCTCAAGTTTGTTGCTGTCATTGTCAAAGTGGGTTTTTTTTTTCTCTCAATATAGGTTTTTTTATTTATTAGAAAATTGTATGTAATCTAATCTAGCAACACTAAATAGATTTTTGAAATCAGAGAATAAAAAAACAACTTTATAATAAACAGACAATGTGTGACAATGGTAGGGTATGAGATTAGCCAGAAAACATCTAAGAAAATTTAACTCTTTCCAGATTGAATAAATAAAACAAACAATGAAGCTTCAAGAAGTCAGGATTATTATTATTATTATTATTATTATTATTATTATCATTATTATTATTATTAAAAAGTCAGCAAGCACCATGACCTGTGGCCAACAAAACCAAGTGAACACAAAGTTCACAGAGGCACATGTAAATATATAACCTGTTCATATACATGTATGTTGGAATACACGCCAAACAGTAATGGAACCATTCTGAAGGAACAAATAGATGTGAATTTATAATAGTGGTAATTGCAGTAATGACAGTGATACAGTAATGACAGTGATACTCTGAAAACCCATTACTACTGGAAGCTAAACTAATTCCCTCAAGTAAAAAATAATGTTTTTTCTGTGTTGCTTACATTCAGATTCTGTTTCAGTTATTTTCTACTTATTGTAGGAGGAATACTTTTGATATTATGTCTTGTGCTCTTTTGATTTTGAAGGGCCAATGTGATGCATGTATCAATAATGGGCTGCCCTATCAGATCAAAGGAGAGAAGCAGGAATCCTCCAAAAATAACTGTTGTTTCAACACCCATTCCATATGGTCCATGTTCTATCCACACACATCATATTCCATCAGTCTTTCAACCATTTATTGAAAGGATATCCACATAAACTAGTCTGATGGCAGTGGGAGTACTATGAAATATTAATTTTATATTCTATAGCTTGTATTTCTTGATGTGAGAGGCAAGACTTCTCCCTCCAGCAACACAGAGTGGTTCATTACCAATACTGATGGAACACTGAACCGCATGTATTGATGTCCCTAAATCCAATACTTGCACATAATACACTGGGGGAGCATTTTATGGAAAATACATTATAATATGAGTGACAGGAAAGCCTACATGAGACTGAATCTGGCTTGTTTGTTCCTGGACAGTAGTTTTGATAATTTGCCTCTCATCTCACATACATATATGCCTTAAATGTGAATGCTATGAATATTCTTTGTAAATGTATTGTATATGAGTTTTGAATATACAATATGTTTATTTTTCACATGGACTTTCAGTTTTACAGTAGACTGCCTATATATAGGACGAAAAGTATTGTATTTAAAGTCTTGACTCATACAATCCACTGCAATACAAGTTAATATTGAAAACACAATAACAGCAAGTGTTTTTGTGTCCTTGCACAGAATTCACATACTGTATGTATTGCAAATGTTGGATGCACTTAGAAGGAAGTCACACTGCGGCCATGCTGAAGTTATAGAAAGCAACCACATTTGCCTATATTCCATACTCAAAGTGATAGCATTGGACCGAACGCTTCACCAAGGTTATATAGGCTTCTCTATGATGATTTGTATTTAACATTGGGAAGTCAGGAAGTAAATAAATAATGCACATCAATCTGAAGCTGCAGAGTGTAATTATAGCAGTGGATATGGATGGAAATTGGTATGATGTTGGCATTCCATAAATCACAGTGTATGGTGTAGTATACTGTAGCATGTGGTTTCACAAGGATCACACTAGCTATTTTAACTTTACTACACCCGAAGCTGTCAACTTGTAAAAAAAGAGATTATGCAAGCATGCCATGATAGTGCTGGAAGTTAACAGATTTATGGTTTACATGCATACTGTATGTTATAAAGCATACAATTGACGTGTGGGGTATGACAATATAATGTGAGTATATGAAATCAAAGAATAAAGAATGAGTTATGCGCATGCTTGTCAAGTGTGGGCTCGTGCCATGTGTCAAATGGCATGACAGGAAAATAGCAGCTGCTCTACACTACAGCTAAGCTATAGGGTATTTGCATTATATTATTATATTTATATTGCTATTGTTTTAATTAAGGGATCTATCTTCTACTACACACACATTTTTCCTTTGCAAATAAAGGCTATAGTGTTTCCAAATTTTAATTATATTATATTATGATGTGGGCAAGATATGCATCAGAAACCACTAGATGTAAAATCGATATTGCTATTCATTACACAGAAGCTGAGCGATGTTAATGCCAAATGCATGTACTGTAATATGAGTGCGGAAAAAATAATGTGATCAAATCAAAGCAATCAAAATGCAGCATCATTATAATTGTGTCCTTCTCAGATCATAATGATTTTTTACTGCACTGTTAGTTCTGCACTATCCTAAGTGAGCATTTCATATTTCTAATGTCTTCAGTTTGAGGTGCTTTGTGTTTAAAGGTACCATATTCTCCAGACCATTAGGGGTCAGCATTTCACCAGAATATTGTGGTGCCGTTAGTTCACCGTCAGGTTTGCTCCTATCACAAATTTCTCAGTCAATTCGCTTACATGTGCTCACACACACAGTCTAATATTACAGTCATACTGTAAAAAAATAGGCGTATAGGCTACAAAAGGGATTTAGCCTATTTAAAACATCAAGGCAAAAATGGCACATTTCAACTAAACTGCTAAAACACTGAGAGCCAACAACACTATTTAACACACTATTTTATAATATTCCTGTGCCATATCAAAAGAGAGCCACAGTCAGCCAAACATTATTAATGCCATATGGAACGGTATGGTATAGGCTATGGTTTGCAGGCAACTGTAATGTGTCGGAGGCAGGACCGTATGCCAGATGACAAGAAACATAATCATGCACTGGCAAGAAGAACAGCTTTGAATTGTCCAACAAGGTATCTGTGCCCCTTTTGCATTTATAGCGGTTTACTCACCAGCCCATTAGAAATCAGGCATCCATCAGGCCTAATCATAGGCAGACTTTGCCATTAGGCCCCCAGGCAGTTGCCTGCGGGCCCCAGCTGCCAAGGGTCCCTGGCTTATAGAAAATATTAAATGATCAAAAATAACCATAATAATAAAATACAAACGATTGTAATTCATAATCCTCCGAAAGTATCAATAAAAATGACAACATGGTGTTTATTATGTCTTTGTCAAAGCAGCCCTCCCCTACTCCATAATAATGTGGACTATTCCATGTCAGCAGTGCTGCCACTGCCAGTGCACCGGCCCACTGCACAGTGCGCGGCTACGAGCTAGCAATGCATGTCATGTCAGTTTCAGAGAGTTGCAGTGAGTGAGTGAAATAAAGTTAGCAAAAAGAAACGCAATTAACAGAGCAGGGCACAAAGATAAAAAAAGTGATTTGCACAATGAAACTCTCCGCAGGAATCTAACGATATGGCAAGTCAAGTGTGCTGCTTGTACTGTAGCCTATGTGTGACACAACTGCCATACAGTAATTTCAGGGAGAGTGAATTGCGATGTGGATTATGACTTAGACGTGGCCCATTTCACTGATGATCATGATGGTGATATAGCGATGTTGTTTTTTCAGAGCGCTACTCGCTAGTGATGGCTACCAGTTCAGTTAGGACTCAGGACCTGTTTAGACTGCACCACAAAACAAGCCAGTGTGTTTCTAATATGTAGGGCAGAGCCTTCTATGGCATTGAAGGGAGAGGTGTTTCTGTTTTGATTGAATTCAAATGTCAACAAGCTTTCTCCAGAATTACTTACAACACATTTAAATAAATAATATGAAAAATAAAACAATTACAATAACAAACGAATAGGAACTTCTGTAAACAATAACCAACTTTGAAATAGGTAGGCTAATACAGTAGGGTTGGGCCGATGAATGACACCTTGAATTATCCTAAAGCGCAAACAGCCATACGCTATAATTCCAGTGTGCACCTTGATTGGCGTTAACTGTCGATCAGCTAATCAATCTAAATATAGCCGGATATGCCCGATCATATTTACACAGATGCAGCTGTGTGAGACAAGTGAAGAGGGCCTCATACTAGTCTTCGCCTGGGGCCCCCAAATAACTAAATCCACCCCTGGGCGTAATCTATTTGCATTTGCTATGATACTCATTCTGATTCATCTGGTGGAAAGCAACCTTCCAGTGCAGTGGCGCATGCCGGGGCATATCGATCAGGCTGTAACTATGTCTTGTATGAACAAACTAATATAATTTCACTAGAACAATGTTGGTGTAATTACTGTAACAGATTCACTTAAAATAAAATTATGTACAGCCTATCATGCCTTGAGCATACAGTACTCCTATAGGCTTAGATGGACTTCACTTCCTTATGCAATCCGCACTCATTTACAAATACTTTTCTTTTAAGTGATTCTGTAAGGTAGTGCTGTCTGTACAAGGTTTAGAAGCTGTCCGGGCCAGAATTATCTGTTAATTTCAGAAAATATATCTACAACACAGTACATATCATCAAAACTGATACTTCTTATACCTCTCTTGATAATTTGAGTTGCTTTTTTAATATATTAAACTAAACATGTTACACGTAGCACCTTTAAAAAGATATATAAAACTGAAAATTTGCAGTTAAACTTTCTGGAGGTGATTGTCATTGATATTGTTTCTCCTCTAGGAGTAAACATAATGACTTTAATGTCCCTGCCACACAACCTTGTACAGGGGGAGTTTTTCTTGTTACATTAATTTAATCCTTCAGATCTGTCTAACGAGGGCTTATCTTCAATATGCCCTGAGGTGTGCTTGTTTGTATTGTTCCAAGGTACCACTTGGCTAAACGTTGATTTAGTTTTTCATACCATCTGCGTTACCCTAAGGATTTAGTTTTGTAAATAGCTTTCAGGGTACCTGCAGGCGTTACATTTCCACTCAATGGTGAGGGTCTGTTTGTTGCTAAACTATGTACAGTATCTCTATAATCAACTGTCAACTGTCCGTCTGTTTAATTTGAAATAGTAAATTAAGTTCACCCAATCACCTAACATTTATAAATAACTCACCATTATTGATTCTAAATGGACACCTCTCAATATTGGATTTACACCGCATCTGTGGTTTTGCGACTTAATTTTGTGGCTTTTCTGCATTTATTTCCTGTCATTAGTTCTTGGCATAATCAATAGCCTGTTGTTTACCAATTCCAGTGCGACACTTTAATTACTCTGAAATGCTTTACCTACAGCTATATTAGCATATGTTAATTATGAGAGGCAGGGGGTTCCGTACAGCTCACAGAAGAGATGGCAACCATAGACAGTTATTCCATGCTAAACCTCATATTTCAAAATGCATAAACATGTTTCCTTTGATATACAGTGGTGGTTTGGTGGTAGTGGTTTATACTTTGTTTTATACACACTTTTTTATCATTATCGGAATTACAACGTGCACTGTATATGCTCAAGTCTATACAGTTTAGAATGTTTGGCATTTTTATGACAATGGCAGGCCTAGTTTGACTGCATGGTTCAGCGTAGTGAGAATCTCTGCTCCAGGTGCAGTAATAAATCAGCCAAAAGACTCATGAACAGAGGCAGCGAAGTAAAGAAAACATGTGCATCAGCTATATTTTATTCATCCGCTAATGGAATTTCTGGACATTTTTGTTGACTTATGAGGTCAATGTATGATAGTACTATTTTTCAAGTTTTCAGTGTAAACATTCTAAGCCAGAATCATCAACTTATAGTTGGCAGATTTAGAAATTGGGGTATGGATAAACCAGAGGATGCTAATGTGTGTCTTTATTTATAAAACAGACATAATATACAAACAGACATCTGGATATTATTCTGGAAATGTAACATGTATGATTTATTTGTCAGTAGGGATGTCAAGCTATAGTTGTATTCACAAACATTCTTAATTTAAAGAAAATATCTTATAAGCCCATTACTGCCTCTTAAGTCACTTTAAAGTATATATAGTAAATGATCTTGTCTGCCACTAGATGTTACACTAAGCACTAGCATCTCATTCCAATGTTGCGGGCCACAAACACCCACCCACACACCCCCACACACACACACACACACACACACACACATACACACACAATGTAGGACCGGCTATGAAAACAAAAGGACAAACAATCTGACGGTGCAATATACAGTAATCATTTCAATATTACTACACTATATCCTAACAATGAAAATAGTTGTGTGTTATTCTAATGTTTAAAGTATTGCATATAGAACCAATGCATATGATAATATCACAGAGTATATTTGACAATTAATCATTAGTGGGTTTAGCACAGAGTTCAATATTCTAGGGTTGAACAGTCTATTTTGCTCACCCAAAAATGGAAAACGTGATTGACATACAGTAGCCCTATATGGAGAATAGCAGTGTGGCTCTGCTCTGAGCTCTGTCTGCGTTAAGCCTGGAGCTATACACAGTCACAGAGTCAGTGGGTGCAGCAGCAGTTGAACATTGGCAGAATGTCCCCTGTATGGTCCATTTCATTTTCTTGGCATGCTCCCCCAAAGATAGACAGAAAGTTGTTTTCCATTATTCATACCTCTTCTAACAATTAATACAGTAGCTGAACTATAGCACTGTTATCATCACTCTATGAACTGAGCTCGCCCTCCCAAATCCAAACATAAAAATGTTAATGAGTGGAAACTGGTATTGTAACACACGGGAATTTTCTGCCCAGTGGCTTAGAAAAATAGAGTTTGTCGAATGCATGAATCACATCTGTTGAGAAATAAGTAATTTGGTGGTATACTTTTTTTTCCTTTAGCAAATATGTTATATATTATGGTTGAAGAAATGCTATGAATGTCATATTTTCCACATTATGGCTACATCACATACTTTTCCTAGTGTTACGCTAATGGCAGTATGACTGCTTTCTTTAAAGATGCTCTCCACCCATGTGCCAGCATTAGCCATTTATTCTATTTGAGAACTGAGAGTAATATACCAGCAACAAAGAACACAAGGGCATTAGAGAGGTGAGTAATGAGAAGGTCAGTAATGTCCATGAAGACGTGTGGCACACACACATGCGCACACACACACACACACACTCGCACACACACACACACACACACACACGCACACACACACAAAAACATAAGAGTGCTTTACCACCTAGTACAGAGCTTGACAGCCTACTGTACATATGGATAGTAATGGTACATTTTATCAGTGAGTAGCAATCATTGTATTTCCACGTTGTTCCACGAGTGCAAATGAACAAACCTTAATTTAGGGAAACACAGAACACATCCATTAGCGAGATGAAATTGCCATTCAAACTACAGTAATTGTGGTGATGGTTAGCAGCAGGGGATTGTGGGTATGATTGAGACCTGCTTGTGGCAATCTATGTTGTTGAGAAACATGCAAAAGTGACAATTGTGATAAGTCTGAAGCTCTATTACATGGCTTCACCGTCACACAGAGGACAAAATTAATCAGTCTTACTTCATCTGTGTATGAATGTTTGTGTGTGTGCGTGTGTGTGTGTGTGTGTGCGTGTGACTGAGTGAATGTGACTGGGTGAATGTGAGGCTATACTATAAAGAGCTTTGAGTGGCCAGAAGGTTGTAAAAGCGCTATATAAATGCAGTCCATTTACCATTTACATTTTCTGTAATTAATGGCTGAGCTTGAGATGGATGCAGCTATTTAAAACTGGAAATTACTAAATGTTTTTTTGGGGACTGTATTTATTTTCTGTGGCCCACAGATCTGCAGATATTCACCAACATCGTGACACACACTCCCTTTGTTTCACCTGTTACAGAATGTTTTTCATTTTGATGCACTGGTACATTTGGAAAGCAATTTGGTAGTAGCGCAGATTGGTTTTTGAGTTTGTGTACGGTAGAGAAATGTTAAAGGCTCATAGTCCAAAACACGTACACACAGATATGTGTATATTACAAAACTCAGCGGAAGCACATCTCATAGCTTACGGAGGAACAACACAAAACCATAAACCTTAATCAAAAGACAGTATTTAAGTGCAGTGCATGAGTGATCAGTCTATAGGGTGCGTTGGGTGGATGGCTGCAGGCCGGTGGTTAATAAGCCAGTCAGGACAGTTTATGGATAAGAAATTATTTTTGGGAAAAGTAAAATGAGGCTCATCTAAACATATTTCTGAAGTTCTATTAATTAATTGTATGTTTGAATATGAATAATTAAATGTAAGCACAACCTTTCAAACCTATGAAACAAACGCATTAACTAAAAATGAGAGGTAACCTGTGATGTGGACAGTTTACCATCTCGCGCAAGCCCCCCCTTTTCCACCTCCCTTGAGCCACCATTTGTGAATTCATCTCTGCCCTCATGGCTTTGCTCAGCTGTCACGTTGCATCCGGCATGCACAGACAGTCAACGTTAACAGTGTTAGAGCTTTTCATATTCCATTCGTCTGCAGCAAGCACCGACACACATTGTTACCCACAGACACTTACCAGTGGCGCTTTGGCTGCCTTCTCACCCACCCTCAATGTTGGTGGAGAAGGCTTCAACACAATCATTTTAAAAAACGCCCTGCTTACATCAAATAACAGGCACACTAGATCTGCGGCAAAGGGGGCAATGTACGTATTATATGAGGAGGTCTGCTTTTGGTCAATCAGCTTTTTCAGTGCGAGCAACTCACACATGGAATAGTTCACCTAATGTTATCAGAGAATGAGACACACACTGTTCTTCTAAACTTACTTTTAAAGCATGGCTAACAGACAATCAAGTGTGTAACCATTTTATATGATTGTATACATGAATTAGATACATGTACAGTAGTGTACCATCAGTAGTATGGAATGTAAGTGTGTATAGTGTACAGTACATGTATGTGTGTATTCAAGTATAGCTTGTGCCGAGTGTCTACATATGTGTACTATCTCTAGTATTAGTGAGTGGTATTTTGCTTGATTTTACACGTTTTAATGTGTATTTTGTGTATTTGGCTTTGCACCTGCCCAGGGACTACAGTTGAAAATGAACCTGCATGGCTGAACTTGCACATATCATACAGAATCATACAGAAATGATTAATGAATGTGTACTGTCCCTGCTAACTTAGACCAAATAAAGAAAGAAAGAAAGAAAGAAAGAAAGAAAGAAAGGTTGTAATACTTTCAATTATATAGACAAACACAAGTGTGTGGATACAGAACAACTTTCTCTAAAGTGAAAGAAATAATAGTGTCTGGACAAGGGAGAAGGATAGTTGGGCCAGGGAGAGGAAGAGGGGCAGGGAGAGGAAGAGGAGCAGGGAGAGGAGTAGTTGGCTAGAACAAGGGAAAGGAGATAGGGTGAGAGGAGTAAGAATGCTTGGCGGCGTTCCAAGGAGAGCATACAGTCTTGCTGAAGATTGTTAAGATTGATTCATACACCTGCATTTGTTTTACAGTATTAGCTGTAACTAATGTGTAGGCAGGGATGGTTATTTTCGAGAACAATATTAATCCACAGCACCGCCCCACACATGAAGATGATTTGTGAAGCATACTGTAGTACTACGGCTTGTTGTTGTGAGTGGTGTTTGCCGTCATTGTTTATGTTCCTCTGTACAGAATCAGGACTGTGTAGTACTAGATTATTTTTTCAGCACGCACAGAAAACAGTAACGTAATGCAAAGATATATTTGGTGAATTTGACAAAAAGTGAACAATTAGCATGCGGACCTCAGTGTTTGTTGAATGTTGCAGTTCCCTTAATGAGTTATAGTTATGGGGTCAATGAGTAGCTAGGCTACGGGGAAATATGATCAGGGCCGGCCTGTCCATCCATCCATCCATCCATCCATCCATCCATCCATCCATCCATCCATC
>JAODTR010005583.1:0-11296 GCA_025399935.1 Amblyopsis rosae
GATAAGCAGAACCGAAATATTATTTATTTTAATGCTACCCGGTTCTTGACATTTTGTTTTCGGTTCCAACTTGGAACCGAGTTTCGGTGCCCAACCCTACAAACATGTAGGCTAGACTACAGGAACAGCAATATCCTTACATAACAGGGTAAGTCAGCCTACATCGTTTTATTTTAAGATAATGTTTAGTTATGACTTCCTACATTTTTCATAATCTTGGCATGTGTAGTCTAAAACATGCACCAGTTTGGCATTTCCCTTAAAAGCTTGACAATTTCCCTGCGGTTTGTACATTGATTGACCGTTCTTGGAAGGGGAATATTTCAGCGCAGTTTTCGTTTTTTTTTTTCATAGTGAGAGATATATAAATAATGGCGTGCGTTGTTGATTAGTGATCTTGTTGGAATGATGACCAGTATAGAGCCTAGTCTATGTCATAACCAATATTACTGCCAAATACTTCAATACAACTTTTTGGTGACGACCTTGTAATGTGTTTCTCTTTTGCGCGGGGGAGTGGGGTGCAAGTCCCTGAGACATCATATTTGGTTTTAATAACTAAAAGGATAGTTGTACAGGCTTAAAAGTTTTGACATTTTTTCCTCACACTTTCATCCCCCCCTAACTAAAAAACATATACTGCTCCACTGATTAGGTTTTTAAATATTTTTAAATGTATAAACATTAAAATAAAAAGTTCTTCCATAATATTTTAACAGCAGCTAATGTGACTGGACAGCTGAAACGTGACATTGCCCAGCTAGGCCTACTTAACCAGCTGCAACTGGAGACTCGTTGTATAACCTGCAGCCTATATGAAATGTATAATCATGCATTAAACATACCGTCATCTTTAAAGAGACCAGAAATCACCAGACGCCAACAGAAGCACGCAATATTACTTCCAGCGATTAACACAACACACTGCAGTTCGTCATTTGCTTCAACTGAAACGAAGTGAAATGGGGGTGTGTCTGGTGTGTTTTTCAGGACTCTCGAAGGGAGGCGTGTCTAGTCAGCTTGTTTTTGCACGTCGTAAGACTGTTGCATCACGTCGTCCAGTTAAATTTCTGATGAAACTTTACAGCAATCAGAAAAGCAAACCAAAAAAAACCTGTATCTCCAGACACATGCGGCGTTTTGTTAAAAGCCTACACCCAATTTCAAATGTAGCATATGCTTCTTAATCACGATATTTAAAAGTGCTAATGATTTAAACCTGAACATATAAGTAGTTGTATCGAACTAATTTGAACATTTAGTCAATATCTCCTTTTTTCCCCCCAATGTAGGCTACAGTAATAGGCTATATGTCTCAACATGTCTGGTGATTAGGACCGCACGGTAGCCTCCTGTACCGTACCGTACTTACCTGTGCAGTGCACAGCAGTTCAGAAGCTCTTTCTCGTACCTCAGGCAGAGGACATGATTGGGACAACCGCAGCAAATGCAGTAGTGTTAGTTTACCAAGCCGTAGAGAATCTTCTCGGTCCAGTCCCAAACAGGTCATGACATCATGGGTCAAATCCTCCAAAGCGGCAGCTCGCTCCGATTCGTCCCTGCTACACAGCCGGACAAAGGTCTTAGGATATGTCCCAAGGTCGGTTTCTGATTCGGACTGGTAACGGAGTGACCGACCGGACACTTGTTCTGATTTGCTCACCCCGTTGGGTTCGCAGATCATGACTGGCCTGGGTTCAGTGGACATCTGCCCGGTCTGGTTTTGTAGCCGATCTCCAGAAGACAAAGCGATCGTAACGTCACCGCTACGACCGACGTTTATTTAACTGTGACCAACTGCTTGGTTTCGACACGAAGCATAATAAAATAGTAAGCCTATTAGTCATTAACCTAGCCATGCACTTTTAAACTATTGTATCGGTTTAGTTTTACACCTTGGCAGGAGGACGGCTAGCATGCTACGGCAAAGGCTCCCGATTAGCAGGTCACTTTGCCCAACTAGCTGTATTTAGCAGGTACCGGGTACGGCACTTTTAGTCATGACGCATTTATGAATGCTTAGGCCTAATATAATTTATATAATAATAATATATGCTAGGGTTTTTAAGGAAATAAAATAACATCTAATTTAGGTAGGCCAGCGAGCAACATACTGACATTTGTCGACTCAATTCGTTGCCCAATTAATTATTCTTCCAATACCTACTTCCTCTTCAGTGACGTCACGTCAGGCAATATAGGCATCCGGTGGCTCTTTCTGTCTAGTCATAATTATGAGGATATGATGTGACGTAAATAATAATGTGTATATATACATAAAAATATTTAAATACAAATAATATAATAATTATATTATATATAATATAATACGTATATACTGTATGTAATATATATATATATATATACGTACAGTATGCATATTATTGCTTTGGGTCATAATAATGTTACATTAATTAATTAATGTAGGCTACTATGCAAGTTTACATTTTTTGTGTACTTCCCGATTCACCTTTATTTAGGAAAATAAAAAAGCATCAACACTTGCATCTTTACATCAAGTATTATATTTAAAAACAAGTATATATATTGTGTGTATATATTTAGATGTTATCATATGAAATATTAGATCATTTTGGCCTAAATACATAAGACACGAGATAGTCAAATGAGGGGCATATAGAAATAGCAAAACAACAGAATGTGAAAGACTCCACATTGTACACAGGCAGTAACAAGGAAGCCCTTGCATATCATCACTGTTTCCCTATGAGGGAAGACCTTTATTAACAAACACACAGGCTAGGCATGGAAGATGATGTTCAGGAGCGGACTGGACACAGAGGAAAGAATGGTCACTATGGCGACCAGCGCTTTGTGTCCTGAACTGACACTGAGAGGAAGAGCAAGGAGGTTTTGGTGGAGCAGGTCGAGCATGGCATCCACAAAGGAAAAGGTTCACACAGGGCCCTCTTCAGTACTTTGCAGGAAATATACAATGTATGTTTATTTGTGTGTGTGCATGCATGTGTGGGTGTGTGTGTGTGTGTGTGCCTATAGAGGAAGGGTGGTGTGTGAGTTCTTAGACGATTTTGTTCTCCAGCAGAGCAATCCTCTTCGACATTTCCTCTAGTATGTTTTTGTCAAGGCTAGCAACAAATACAGAAAACATTAGCCTGCAGTAACCTTTACTTGATCCCCATCTCTGGCAAATGTTATACTAGTCCTCTCTGGTAAATGTTACACTAGTCAAATACATAGAAAAGGATATGTCTTTTTGATAGTGCCTGCAGGTCTCCTTCTACTTTCTTCTGGAACTTTTTGAGGGAGTCACATTCACAAGGATCCTCCCCTGTACAAAGTGAACCACAGAAATGGTTTAGTAGGACAGAAGAACGTACACTCTACACACTTGTGTGGAAAGGTGTGTGCCGGTAATGGTTAGGGCAATAGGCCACCTATACAGGTGTTGATCTGAAGTTTCTTAGCAATCTGGCTCATGGCCTTGAAGTCTGCAGTGTAGAAGTAGTGTTCATCAGTGGGCTCAGAGGCGATTTCCTTCAGCTCATCCTCCACTGCATTTCCCACTCCAACAGCATACATCTTGAAGCCTGCAACACACATACAGAGAACATGTGTTGCTATAGAACGCCTGTCCTCTGCACACAGACTGTAGTAATGAAGAATTAAGATATGTAAGCACTACACACCCATGCGATCACATGCACATGCTGTACATTGATTCCCCTAGCATAAACAAGTGTTAGGCCTAAGACATGCATTAAAGTTACACTATACATTATCGCATTTATTATTATTATTATTTACCTCACAAGTCGAGAAGAGTCCCTTTAAGTGTCGTCCCCCCCACACACACTCACACACACTCCCCCCACACACCCCCATCCGTCTCTCCGTCTCTCTCTCTCCCTCTCTCTCTCGCTCTCTCACCGCTCTCCTTGGCCTTCTTGGCCGCATCTGAGATGTAGTCCTGGCTGCGTCCGTCGGTGAAGACGATGCCGACCTTGAGGACCCCGGGCCGGGACCCGCGGCTCGAGGTGAAGCTGCTCACTGTCAAGTGCCTGAGGGCTTGGCCTGTCATGGTACCCTGCTCCATGTAGTCCATCTTCTTCACGGCATCTTTAAGGTCCTTCTTGTTCTTGTAGCGGCTCAGAGGGAACTCCTGCAGGACGGAGTGAGTAGAGAAGTTTGTGATTTACTTTGGTCTGATTACGTTTTGCTGATATGCAAATGTGGCTATGGGGCTTGTGTACTGTACAAACACAATGTGTATACACACGTGCACAACCGCACCTCTTTGACCAAGCTGGAATACTGCACCAGTCCTACATGGGCGTTGCTTTCGGACACATCCAGCTTGTCGATGATCTGGTTGATCCACTTCTTCACCAGTTCAAAGTTCTCCGGCCGCACGCTCTTGGAGCCATCGATCAGGAACACCACGTCCGTGGCCACGCTGCTGCAAGCTGCGAGGAGGGTTGTGTCCGCACACACGTTAATCCACCCATATCTTTCTTTCTTTCTCTCTCTCTCTTTTTATTCACATGCATACAGACTTAAATCTCAAGGTCCAATCACCATAGGTGGACAAACCAGGACCAGAAATATACTGTAAACTCCTGACCAGGTATACACTTGTTTTCCTAGACTAGCTGAACAACATAGTTTGATACGTTTGTTGTACAATTATATAGATAGCTCTACTTGCTAAACCTGGCATTTCTACCACTGCGTGCATACACACTCACACTCACACACACACACACTCACCACTGCAGCTTCGACCGTTATCCATGAGGGTAAAGCCATCTTTGCAGGCACACTTGAATGATCCAGGGCTGCTGATGCATATCTGCTCACAATCGTGATCCCCAGTGGCACACAGGTCTGACACTGTAGCGCATGTGCAGAATGCACACACATACACATACAGCGGCAAAAGTGTGAACGCACACCATGGGTGGGGTAGTTGGGGTTAGGGGGAGAAAACGAAACTATGTCAGTTTGGAGATGGAAAAATCTGTTATGGATGTTTTTAATGATCCACCACGATCTGCTGGTTCCTTTTAAATATGTGTGTACACAGCGTGAATCCAGTGGATCTTTAAAACACAGAGATTTGTGAAAGATTAGGTTGGCCTTCACCAACAAGACGTGTTTGGTTATTTTCAAATGTCAGTTACAGGCTCATCCATTACCGAACCCTGCGAACATGCAGGTCAGCCCCTAGAGGGAACATCTACAACAGGATTGGAGGAGGCGGTCCAAACTGCTGCAGAGTGGGTTCCGATTAATGGATTAACGCTAATAGACTTGTTACTGTAAGGGCAAGTATCGCATTTCCTTCCAAAAAAATCATAATATTCCCATCCCCCGTGTTTTCATGTACCAGAATAGTTGAAAATAGTCGAACAAAAATGAAGGGGACAATATTTTGGAATGAAATGCAACCTTGCCACTTTACGCACAATCAAGGAGGCCAGAAGAACGACTCCATCCATGGACATGGGTGTAGATGATATTCCCACATTCCTCTCACAGTCTAAGCTAGCTCTTTCTGGCAGGGACATCCCTATAGTGACCTCAACCAACTGTCTTCTGGTCTCACCGCAGAAAGCCTCCTTGAACTTCTTGGTGAGCTTCTCGATGACGCTGTAGCTCTCCACGTAGTCCACGTGGTCGTCCTGAGGCTCGCTGGCGATCTGCTTCAAGGTGCTCATGTCCACGCGTCCGACGCCGATAGCGAAGATCTCGATGCCCGAGTCACGCGCCCGCTGAGCCACATCCTTCACGTTGTCCTGGGGTCGTCCATCCGTCACAACAATGGCCACCTGAACAGGAAGACAACATCGGTCAGCTGTGGCGGGAAGTTCATGTTATTTATCTAGACAGTGACTGTGAGTCCTATTGCGTGTGTGTGCACGTGTGCATGTGTGTGTGCACGTGCGTGCGTGTGTGTGATATACATATACTTTATACAGCTCTGGGAAAAATATATATAGTTTTGGAAAAGATGAAGACACCACTGAACAGTGTTAAATAATACTAATAATAAAAAATGTTTGAATAGTAAAACTCATTTTGTCCGGAGCATGTTTGTTGGACCTTGGAGATATCTGGGGATTTGGTGCGAGCGCCGTCTGCCTCACTGAAGGCCACGTTCAGGGCAAACTGGATGGCCAGGCCGGTCATGGTCCCCGTGGCCAGGGGCTCGATCTTGGTTACAGCCTTGACCAGGCCTGCCTTGGTGCGGTGGGTCTTCAGAGAAATCTGTGTTTGCACAGGAACGTCAGGGTCAGAGGTGCGTGTCAACAACATTCATCCGCAGCGGGTGATATAACGTCTTTGGGTACGTAGGTCAGAGGTCGCACGGCACCTCGCTTTTGACGCGGCTGGCGTAGTTCACCACACCCACGCGGGTGCCGTTGAGCCCGACGTCCAGTCCCTCGATGACCTTGGCCAGGAAGACCTTGACCTGCTCGAACTCTAGGGGGCGCACGCTGCGGCTGCTGTCCACGATGAACACCAGGTCGGTGGGGCGGGTCTTGCACAGCCCCGCGGCTACGTGTGGAGGGAGCCCAGAGGCAGGAAGAGGATTTATTATGCAACATTTCCATGTTTGAGGGGAGGTGGGGGGAAATTAGATGAGGTGTGTGTGGGTGAATGGCGGGGTGGGGGCTATAGTGGGGGGGGGGTTCAAATTCATTGAATGAAGGGAGGCAACAGGGCGAAGGACTGTGGAACGGCAAATGATAACATCAACATTTATATATATAATAGAATTTTTTGTACATTCATTCTTTAATACATATTGATATGATCACCACTTTAGCTAAACAAGCCTTCGTTTGTAACAAGGCCTACCTGATGCACAAGGGTGTCTGCATGTGTGTGTGTGTGTGTGTGCGTGTGTGTGTGTGTGAGTGAGAAATATCACTGATCACCATTCTCACCCTGCACCTCTTTCCCTCCCTTACACATTTACACCTCTTACTGCAACAAACGCACACACACACACACACACACACACACACTCACACATTACTTTAATAGACCATTAATTTCACTGATAGTATCTCCTTTTTATAAGTGGATAAATACATTTGTATAATGTAGAAATATATGCAAAGGTCTAATTAATGTTCTTCCATCGCTATTCAAATGTCTTGCCTAACTCAAATAAATAGCTTAGCTTTTAATCAAACCCACTCCACGACCAGCGAAAAATTCAATCAAAGTGTTGCTCCGGTATCTTTAATATCTCATAATTCATCCAATTCACTTTAGGTCCTTTATGTCGAGTCTGTCTTTTCCCATGTGTTTAATTGGCACTCACACTCATCGCCAGAACACCCAGTTCAAACAGTATGCTATACTAAAACATCGAGACATATTCAACTCTTAGTTCGTGTTCACCACTGACAATCCAAATTATCAGCGTCTATGCCTCTTTGCCATGCAGTCTTCTTTTAAACCAATCAAGCTTCATTTCAGTCGTTTCAATAGGCTATAGCTATATGTGTGAGGTGTGTGTGAGGTGCGTTTTGGGCTAATGCTTTTTTTATAGTACATATCATGGTTATACAGGGGTCAAATTGACAGCAGACTAGAGGTTGCGTTGCCGGATAAAGGATTAGCACGAGAGGTTAAAGGTCACAGATCTTACCCATGGCGGCGGCTGTTCGGAGGTCCACGGTGGCATGCGCTCCCGTGAGGCAAAGCAACAGCAGGAGCAAGCAAGGCATCGGCGTCATGGCGACGGTGACAGCGTGGAGGACGAGCCAAAGGGAAAGAGGGGTTTGAGCGTGTCCGCAGGCAGTCCTAGAGTGTAGGGGCCAGGGAGGAGAGAGGGCGAGAGAGAGAGAGAGGGAGAGAGACAGAGAGAGTGAAGGGGACAGCCACAAAGTGAGACTGGCTTTCCCAGCTCCAGGTTATCAATGCCAGTGCTTCACACACTCAGCCCACAGACAGCCCCCTCTATAGCACCAACGTACGTGTGTGTGTGTGTGTGTGTGTGTGTGTGTGTGTGGGCGCGTGGCAGTGAGAGAGGGAAATACCTGCTTTGGGAGGACCAAGAGCCGTGGCAGGGTTAAGACAAACACACCTTGATATGGGAAGATGGACAGCAATGTGTATGTGTCTGATGTGCATTTGAGTCCCTGTGTGCGTGTGTGTGTGTGTTGGTGCCGTGTGTGTTTACATTTACAGCACTTGGCAGATGCTTTTATCCAAATTGACTTACATGTAGTAGTATATTTGCGTGCATGCGTATGTGTGTTGAGCGTGCGTGTGTGTGTGCGTGCGTGCGTGCGTGTGACTGTGTGTGTGTGCGTGCGTGAGTGCGTGTGAGTGTGTGTGTGTTATAGCTGGCGATGCAGGAGCGGCCGGGGTTTGGTTTAGGGCGCGGGCCAGTAAAGGCGCCCAGCGTTGAATTTGGCCAAAACTCAAATAAACAGCAACATGAATTCCTCTTTTCTCCCCCTGCGTTCCCTCGTACAGCAAGCGCACATTTACGGGACGGAAGTTAAGAGCGTTATGCCATACACAGCCTGCAGTGTTTCTGCAGCTCTGTGTGTGCGCACTGCTCCATAAGTGTACATCTCACTGCAGTGTGAATCTGTGATTGCTCTTTTTAGCAGTCAGTAAGTAGTCTTTGAATTTGCCTGTGTGCCTTTTATTCATTTGACTTAATTTAATTAATATGCGCATGCAGGCGGGGGGGGGGGTTTGTGTGTGTGTTTGCTTGTCCTGGCACAGAGATTAAAGATTTGAAGGTGTTATTTCTGGAATGGATGCAATCTCACGTACCTTGGTTGACAGCATTAGACAAAACAATTAAATGATGAATGTGTGTGTGTGCGTGTGGGATCACTGCATATTCTTTCATATGTAATATTATATACATACTTTGAATGTAAAAATTAGAACATAAATCCATATATTGCATATAAGTAAAAAAAAAAAAAAAAGTATGAATAGTAAAAATCTGAAAAACTGCTGCAGTGGTCAATTCTTTTTTTCCACAGGTATATACATAGACACAGTTAATGTAACCTCTTGACAGGCAAGACATACATAAACATGCAGGTAGTTGGATAAGGCACATTGATGGTGTACGCTAACTTAAGCCGTTGCTCAATTACTGTAACACTAAAAGTCTTTTATTTACATATGTGAAGGTGTTTTTCAACACTGGGTCATTCAGTTGTCCCATTTCACACATAGAACACATGCTTGATTCTTTGGTTTACACACAAATATTTATATTAATATTAATATATATAGTGAGAGTCTCATCTCTGACTATCAGTGTTTAGCAGTAACTACTTACTGTAAATTATTCCTATTTACAAAACAGTAATAATATTACAATTACTAATCCAAGTTGCATTACTGCGTTACGAGAACAATATTTCTTGTCATAAACTTAAGGTAGGCTAATTGAACCAACCTGTGAATCATCTGGTTTGAGAAGCTGCAATGTTTTCACTTTGGCTGATTGTTGACTCCTATGTTAATTATTGTTCCAATAAAGAGGATTTAATTCTAAAATCAGCTGACTACACAGGTTGTCATTTTTCAGAAGGGGCGAAGGGGTGATTGTAAAAGTAATATTTTATTGTAACTAGTAATGTAACTAATTACTTATAATACCCAGTAATAAGTAAAGTAGTAATATTACTTTTTGAAAGAGAAATAAGTAACTAGTAACTTGCCCAACACTGCTCACTACATACTGTAATATACAAATACAACTGTTATGCTATACAGTATTGACTGGTAAACTTTCCATCACAGCAGAAAACACCTGAACTTCACATGAATTTCCAGTATACAGTCGAATTTCAGGTGGTTTACCTGTAAGGTTTCTGTTTCCCTTTTAAAATTATTAAAAAAATAAATAACTAAAACAAAAAGGAAAGTAAATGCATTTATTTATATATTCTCCAATATCAAACTATGCAGGTTTTCTTGTTTACTTAAATACATTAATTCCTGTAAACCATTTTTTACTGCCAAAAATCCCACCACATTGGCCAGAGAAATCTATATTCAACACAATGTCAGTCTGAAAGTATACAAACAAAAAACAACAATTTTTCCAGGCCATCCTAGAACACACTGTACTGTATGCAAGTAGTCAATTTTATCCAATGTGACATTTAAACAACACCCCCCCAGCCCATCTGTTTACCTTTAACGAGAGCACAGTGTTATCTGTGTCTTTTCCACCTCAGGACCTCTCGCCAAGATATTGCTTTGGCTTCTTGTTGTCTACAAAGTTTATATAACATATACATCTACACTGCACTTTTACACAGAGATTAAGTGTTGCTTAAGTAGCAGGGATTTGTTATTACTGATTCAAACTGCTATCCTGCAGTAAAAAACAGAAAGAACAATTTTCCTTTCCAAATAAATGGCATTATAAATCAGCACCTTAACAATGTTTCAGAGCTAAACAGCATGAAGAGTTATGGGGGTGGTCAGATGAAAGCCAGGGCTATTATCTCCACAGCATGACAACTCATATTAGGAGTCGGGGTCAGCTGTGTGGACTAGTGGTAAATCAATAAACACACAAAGCGGCCCGACTCTACCCAAGCTGTGAAAGGATTTCTTCATTTATCTTTTCTCTCAGTCTACAAGGAAGCACAGGTGTGTGTGTGTGTGTGTGTCAGTGTATTAGTGTACGTGTTGCCAGTGGGTTTGGAAAGACTGTGAGGATTTCGTGTTCAACCACATCCATAAATATTGAAACAAGTTCCCTGTTTCAGGTCTCCAAATACTGAGCAAATATTGATACTAGGTGGGATTGGGAAGGGGTGGGGGCATCCCATATATGTGCTCACACATACACACACATTCATGTGGTCTTATACATGCACACAGAGGCACATACACAGAGGCACATACATGCTCACTCTTCATCTGCACTCTGAGCTGCCTGTGTCCAGACCAGATTAGTCCTAGAAAACTATATCACACACCTAAACCCACTTTATACAGCCTCACAAACACACACACAGATCCAAAATTTGACACTGTTCCACACAGAACACGTGTGGACCACCAGATCGCTCATGTTCATATAATTATATTATATATAATATTTATATAAAAATATATATATTGTACAAAAGGCCAGCCCTATATCTTATTATTTGATCGATTTGGATTTTGGTCAGGCATATGTAGCCAACTATATACAGACTAAGGACCCCTCATCCAGAGATTTAATGTGTTGGCAGTGAGACTTGTTTCATTACTGTTACATGTTTGTGCGTGCATCAAAGAGTAAGTTGATTGTTGCATG
>JAODTR010005584.1:0-11295 GCA_025399935.1 Amblyopsis rosae
ATATAAATGTATTATGTAACATATGCATGCTTTCTTTTTGTAAATTTTAAGACCTGCCATTTCCCTTTTTATCAGTGCTGTATGTTACCTTTTTGAATGTGACACCACCTCTGACACCTCTGACCGACAATGGAAGCGCTAAATGTTTGGGTGGAGCAGTAAGTGAAGCGAAGTAAGCGATCACTGCCTGTAGCCTAGGAAAATGGAACGAAGAACATCATTAGCCTTCATCATTGGCTATCCAATGCCTTAGTTATGTGGGAAATACAGTAGGCTACAGTTAAACATTCTCAGGTCAGGGATATGAAATGAACACCCTATAAAGTAAACTTCTATCCAAAATATAACACAAGTGTAGTCTACGTTGTAGGCCCCTGTTGTGTGCATTTGTTTCATGCTGTCATACATTTATAGTCACAGTCAACAAAATAGAATATGATAAAGATCCAACGACACCTCCTTTGTGATCGTATAATTGAATCTGTATGACTAATAAAATCAGGAGAATCCTGTTTTGAAATTATATTGCTCTCTCTCCCCCCTGCCTCTCTCTCTCTCTCTCTCTCCTTCACCCTTATTTAAGGAGTGGTTGAGTTAATGCAGTATATCCATCGCCAAGGGGGGCAAAACCATTCAGCCTGATAATCAGAGGGGTGTATGGTGGTCTGGGCAGAGAGGAGGGTGGCTGACACCTTCCAACCCCCCTCTTCTCTAAGCATATAGTGTCTCCTCAAGATAGCCTAGACCTAGTGTATCTGATTTCATATTTCGATGAACATTAATTGTCAATGTCATTGATAAGTTGATCAAGATCCAGATTTGTTTGATATAACACACATTTGTTCAACATCCAACAGCCTACTAGTTTTGTAAACCAGTGTGGAGTGAACAGAGACAAATGTGATTGAGGCATTATTTCAACTTATTGCAACTTAACAAACAACGCTCTACCGGTTAGGCTATATAGTCGGACCTTATCCTAGCCCATTGTTTTTGAGAAATAGTGGAATCTGTTGTAGTTTAGTAACCAAACAAATAGCCTATCCCAAAAACATGTCACTGTGCATATAGGCTGCTGAGAAAGTTATGACCTTATCAATGAGGGACAATTATGGTTTTAGGAAAGTTATGACCTTATCAATTACAACAGAAAAAACACATATTAGTTGAGTTGAGTTTAACTAAAAGTGTTGTTGGCAGTGACCATGACGTGCTGCTTCAGTGTTGTTTTCACCCTCACCTGTCTCACTCTGGACTAGCCCCCTCCTTTCACACACACACAAAACACACACACAAACACACAATATCTCTCTCTCTTTCTCTCTGAGACCACCCTCGCCCCCCTCTTCCCCTCCTCTCTGGTGGTTGCACTGCTAGGGGCATGAGCCTTTTTTCAGCACTTGCCACAGCGGCACGGCATGGACTGTATCGCATAGAATCATCAGACCGCCCCACATTTTGACAGAAATCACAGTCGACAAGCACGCACTCACAGAGAGAGAGAGAGAGAGAGAGAGAGAGAGAGAGAGAGAGAGAGAGAGAGAGAGAGAGAGAGAGAGGAAGTTAAATAAATAACTTTTCGGATTATCCATCAGACAGAAAAAGCACTAGGGCTTTGAACCAGCGACCCAACAAAGCTCACGTTATTGTAAGCGGCGCTACAACTAGAAACAGCACCATGGAAGAGGACATGGACGAGGGACAATCTCAGAAAGGTAAATCACGCCTTTTTTTCATATGCGCGAATTCCTCGTGTGAAATCGACAAGAGTTGTTTTGCGGTATACAGTCAACGCTTGCGCATGGCGAATTGGCGAGCAGCTGTTCGTGTTCATTCCTTTGTCCATGAGTGTCGGCACAGTGAGCAATACGAGGATCTGAGCGCTGTTTGGTAGTCGGAGGGGTGTGAACGGCTCCCTGCTGGGACTACGCTGTCTTTGTTCACTTGATAAGGGGCTTTCATGCCTGTCGTGGCTGAGATGGAAATGCAAAACAACGGCGCACCAAAACAATTCTCAGCACTTTATTAATCCATCAACTCACCAGTTTCTGACCCGTTTGTCCGGATTCGGAGTGCCCCCAGACGATATATACAGCCTATTCTATCAGTTCGAGGGAATCTGGGAGGATTTGACGCAGGGCATGGTTTTTCTTTTGTACAGTATATATGTGCGGGGGTGCTATTTTCTTTGTGCACAAATCATGCTGCTATTTATAATTCAGCCGTCCCTTCATATCACGAATGCTTGAATGTGTTTGGTTGGGTGAGCGTCACAAAAGCAGTTGCAGAATGTATTTTGGTCTGAATAGGAACTGCAGTTTGACTAGTAGTATTCTTGCTGGAAATATATTGGAAAAGAAAATTCACTCTTAAAATGTTTAAATCACCATTGCCATTGTTTGTCACCTAGGCATATTCATGTTGATGATTCATGTTGATGACTGATAGGGTTTACGGTGGCTTGTACACCCGCCTGACCATCCACCCACCCGCACGCACGCACCCCCCCACACACACACACTCTCTCTCTCTCTCTCTCTCTCTCTCTCTCTCTCTCTCTCTCTCTCTGTCTGTCTGTCTGTCTGTCTGTCTGACATGGTAATAGTTACCATGGCGCTGACAAAGTGTAGCCCTCAATCCACTCTCTTCAGCCATCCTGTCTGTGACATCTGACCAACATGGGCACAGAGAGACAGACACCTGGGAGACTATATTATAAATAGACAACATATGCCTGCAGAGGAGAGAGAGAGGAACAGTAATTCTTATCTTCCAAATTAGAATCAGAGGGAATAGAGGAGATTATAAAAATGTATTATTTGCTGATTGAATGATAAACATGAAGCATGGGATGATTTCCAACCTGTTGGCGTATATTGACCACAGCTTTCCTGTCATCGGCAATGAGCAAATGTGTCTCAGTCGCCATTACTAGGTGTGTTCTCGGTGAGGCAATGGGATGCTCTAGTCTGGAGGCATCTGGCAGGCGTTGCTACAGTACACATGCTCAGTCAACTGAAAGAGGTTATCTCCTGCAAGGCAGCCATGCACTTGTGGTTCCTCACACAGCAAATCCATGAATGTAGATGAGCTTCGCCCTGTGAAGGCTGTAATTAACATCCAACACTGCGGTAGCCCAATAGCTGCATGGTCCTTTAGTCCATCTGCATCATACCTCATACATATCACATGAGCCTCCCCATGGATTTCTAAGGACTGCAAGTGGGGGTCCTCCCCCAGAAAATGTTGACAATCAAACACTTCATTTTCTGTATTCTTAATTCTTATGGAACAATTGGTGCCTTTTCTGCATGAACTTATGGTGAAAATACCTTTTTGTAAAGGAAAACACAATATTCAAAATATATGAAACTATTGCAGTAAGGGTTATCAAATTATGTATTTCTCAATTTCTCTGGTAGGCATAGGGGCCTATTTAATATTTTTCAACATAGGCCTGATTTAATCTACTCTTCTGTTCTTTTTTTCTTTGGAGTAAGTAAATATAAAAATGAATACATTTTAATTAATGTATTAACACAGTAAATATAACTAATGTTTAACAACACATATAAGATAATCATATTGAAATCATAATGAAACATTTTTATAATAATCATAATAATCTTAGTACAGCAACAACCACTACAGCACCAAGAAGTCAGTGTCAGAAGTCAGTCAGTGGATAGATGCTTCCCCTGCCTATTCCATGTCATCACCAGACTCATTATGGTGCTCAGCTAAATCATCACACAATTATGTACATAACTGTATAGACATAATTTGTCACCGCTACTGACATCCATTCAGTCTTTCAAATTGGTTTTGTTGCCTGGTTACACCTGCATTCATGAATTGACACAAACACACATACACAATCACACGCACACACACACACACACACACACACACACACACAGGTGCAAGTGTGTGCACAAGCACAAGCTCTGGAGCCAATAGATTAAATTGTGGAATTCTCGTTTCATTGCATGGTTTTAGAGGGATTTCTGGCCCGTGTTAGCTGTGAACCAGTGTGTTTCTAAGCCTCAGAGACACAGCTGACTACCTTTACAGGTCCTGCAGATGAACTAATAATATGACTTCATCACATTCATATACTGGCTGATAGCTGAGCCACAGCGTATAACTCATGATATCTATTGGTTAATCTGCTAGACATGAAGCAATGCTCAACCATAGATTACACTATAGGCAGCTCTCATTGATTCCAGAGGAGGAAAGTGAATGACTTCTGCATGTTTAGTTTCAGTACAGCAGATGATATTGTGGTGTTCTGACTACTCACATGAAGCCAAGTGTGTCAAGCGTTAGTTTTTCTTTATAGGCACACTGTATTTGTGTTCAGTATTGCAGCGTTGCAGAACAAATATGTATTTTCTTGGCTTGAAATTCTGTGAGTACATACTGCTGGTACCTGCTCCTCCTGATTCAGAGGTCCTAGTCTAGGGTCACACATGTTTCAGTCTATAGGACCTTAGTCACGCAGAACCAGCCTTTCCTTACTGCGTCAAGATCAAGAGGAGAGGTATTTTGATTGACATGCACAACAAATAAATTAATAACTCAATGACCAGGTCAGACGTTAAACAGGCGGACGTTAAACTTAAACAGGAATTTGTTGAGAAACTTACCAACACAACTCTGGCTGTTTTCAAGTATTGTTCTGTTAGATAAGTAGGCTACTGTTAGTGCTTAAAATAAATATAATAACTGAAAATAGTAAATAAAGTAGGCTACTCTACGGAATTACAGATACTGTACAGACTTTGTGATTTACAATGCTAACAGCCAATGAAAATCTACTTATCAATTTTCAGGAGTGCTGTAGAGCTTACAGAGGCCTATGTATCAGACATTCAGCACAGAGTTGCATATGTGATGCAGTGCTAATGGACGGAAGAGGTTGAGACTAATAGGACCTAGACTCTAAACATGTGTTTCCCTATATAATATTGAGCGGGATCCAGAAATTGACCTTTTTCTTTGGCTCTAATTGGGGCTTGGCTCCATTTTCCCTTTCCATGTGGTTTCTCTCCATATACTCTATATACCTCCTGAACTTTCTTTTTGCTTCTGTGATCTAATCCCCTCAGCCCCTCTGTGCTACTCTACAGGAGGGGTGAGGTGGACCTTGAGCCTAGAAGTTCTCTACTCGCCCTATAAAAGATATGCTAACCCCTTACAAGCTGTGAATATCACACCACACTATGCTTCTGAACAGGTCACTGAGAGTTTAAAGCGATAAACCTACTATTTAGTTGAGCTTGTTCAGGGTACGTGCTAGAGAGGCAGCTTGCGGGTAAATTCCTCTGCCATTCACTAACATTATCGTATCTCAAAAAGGTAATTATCTACGAAGCATTGAGGGTGTACCAAAAGGAAAGTTCTCTCAAATGGAAAATTGGCAGTAAGATAATGTAAAATATATGATTGCTTTTCTATTTGTTTATTGAGTAATAATCACAGAATATCTCCTCACGGGAGAGGCTAGCTGTCTGGGAACACCAACAAAGTGGTGCAGTCCGCACCACACAACACTATCCCAATCTTGGCAACGTGTGTCAAATGTGGGGGGCAGAGCTTCTGAGGCAGTACTCATATGCTGTGAAGTGAGCTGTGTTTCTGTTTTGATCGAGTGCAAATATGGAGAATCTTTCTCCAGAATCACTGACTCCAACTTTAAACAAGTGCACTCGTAGTAGTGTGCCAGCTTCCTGTGCTGTCGTCCTCTGAGGCTGCAAATCTCAGCTTATTAGTCATATGTACCAGGTGGGAGCTACTGTGCGCAGCCAGCTAAATGCAGCACCAGGAGCACAAGGAGCTAACCAACGGCCACCATACCGGTAGAATATAGTCTCATTTATGATAAGGTTGCGCCTGCGATTGAGATGAGCTATGCTGTACAGAGACCATCAGTCCAACAGTATTGCATTGTGAGGATGTGAAGCAGTGTAAACAGCATTTTTGAGGCAGTTATTGTGCTCAGGCACTGCTCAGTGGAAAATCTGAGAAAGGCACACTTGTTAGCACTTCCTGAGCCAAGTGGTTTCTCTGCACGACTTCGCCTTCTGTAATATCAATCTGATCGTTGTATTAACTTGGAATGGTACAATGCAACAAAGATGTCACATAGCCTTTCATGTACATTCCATAACATATTTTTCTTGCGTGTTTAACGTGTATTACATGGATATTACATGTTTTACTCAATGTTGTGCAAATGCATTTCTAATACAGACTGATTATTAAAGAGATTTAAAAGTTAGGGATGCACCGATAGATCAGAAGCAGATCGGAACAAGACCAGAAGAAGATCGTAATCATTGGCCAATTTCCACTCAAAATACGAGATCGGTGGTAGTCCGATTTTCCTTATGCAAAACCGATATTTGTTGTAAATGAAATGGCTGCCACGGGCAGGATAGATAGACTGTAAATAGGAACATAAACAAAGTGGTACAATGTGTTTGCAATGTGTGGGGCGGAGCTTCCGACGGAGCACCCTATGGCATTGAAGGGAGAGGTGTTTTTGTTTTGAATTCAAACATCAAAAGCTTTCTCCAGAATCACTTGTTATACCTTTAATTAGCAGAGTATGCACTATAGTTTGAACTTTCAAGATACAGTATAGTTTGTCACATTCACAACACAAGACGCTACTTTGAATGGAGACACATAACCAGTTTGTTCTGGTTGTAATATATGGCCATGGTTCAGGCCCTTATCTCAGGCCCTATTGTTCTGGACCACAACTTACTGAACCTAGAGGAGTTCCACCAATTGTTCCCCTATATTTGGCCAAGGTTTTCTCATTGTTCTAATGGGAATTGCTCCCACATGTAAGCATAGATTAAGAATAATACATGACATGATTGTGAAGCATGATAGCATATATATCTGCTTTTATCACTTGTCATTTCAACAAAGCAGTATGGGTTCCTCTCTTGTGACAATTTCAAGCTGTGAGTTTCAGTAGAAATGTCCTTCTTTCTTTAAAATGAATTTCTAGATGTTTATTAAATTGTTCTTTAACATCATCACAGTGCTAACCACTCATACATGTTGTACAACAGCACATTAATTGTATTGTACGGTTTGTACCCCTACCTGTAACATATCTGATATCTGAAACTTAACAATGTGTTCCTGTTTAGATGCAAATTTGTTTGGGAAGTCTTGATGTTTAAGTGCAATGCACTGCTGAACTCAGTTTAGTTACAGTTACAGTACAGAGAATGTGAGATATAGTAACATAAAGCAAATCCCTCGCTCCTCTTTTGACGCAGCAGTCGCAACATGAGTGAACACACTACGGACACAATGCACTGTGCACTAAGGACAATAGTCCTGGGGATCGTTATCTCTCTCTCTGAGGGGAGTCCAAGGAAGTCAGTGGCCGGGTGTGTAGACCTCAGCCCGCAGGGTTAGTGTGTGTAATGTGGCTCATTCGCTGTTGTCCCACTCAATTTGTTGATATACAGTAAGTGGGTCATGGCTTCCAAGTACGCGGCCTATTCTCAGATTTTGCGCTGCGGTTGACATAGCAACCATGCTGGTTGATTAATCATGCGCAGAGGAGATGGGTGGGGACGTGCAAGAGCTGGGGGGGGGGGGGCTTTTAGAGAAAGGGTGTGTTTGATATATGGGGAGGATGAATGGCATGTACACACTGAACACTCAGATCACCATCCCCCAACTGCTATCTCTCTCTCATGCTCTCGCTCTCATCACTCTCTCTCTCTATCGCACACTTTCTAACTATCTAGGGCCAACTCCCCATGCCACAATTTCTTCTGGTTATTATAACTGTAATAGCGAAAATATACGTTATCCACATATTGGTGTGACTAAATAAATGATGCATTACATTATTTATTGTAACTATGTCTCTCAATGTATTTGTTCTGTCCTTAGAGTACTTTAGTCTCACAAAAGCTAGCCTTTACTTGCATAAAGTCTGCAGCATAGTGTTGACTATCTGCGACGCTTTCTTGACAGAAAGATTTTTATTGACATTTATTGACATGCACGACAACAAACGACATGCTGTTTGTTACTCTGTTACGCAATGAGCCCAGAACAGTACTAGAAACCAACTGAGTTGAAACAAATTGCATTTACAAAATGTGATTAAAACAGCTCAGCTACAATGACTACAATGAGAGTATCTCAGCCTCTCTGTAACGGAATGGTCTGAAAAATAATACATTTCTCTTACTCTACCAATTAGCCTATTCAAGCAGTAGTTTTATATAATTTTGAGCTAACTCAAAACTCTATCTATCTATCTATCTATCTATCTATCTATCTATCTATCTATCTATCTATGTGTCTGTCTGTCTGTCTGTCTGTCTGTCTGTCTGTCTGTAAAAATACACTTTGAAAACCACTAGTGTACCATCAAAACTGTGAGCAAAAGGAAGAGCCATCAAAGGTCTGTTTTCCTTGGGCCAAAGCGCTGGGCATCCTTTGTCTGGTTTCCCTTTCCCACCATGTTTTCCCTTTCCCACCTGTTTCCTCCTCATCACAGTGGCCTGGGCTATACCATGTCCAGTAGAGCTGTGCAAAACATCGATACAGAGCAGGCTGAGCATCACAATTGCATACATATGCGATACGTGAATATTGGATTGTATCACAATGTATTGGGATGCAATTGTATGGTGACCCATATACGGTGAAGTAAATTACGTGAAGTAAGTATCAAGCATGGTCTAATAGCCTGTAGTTGTTTGGTAAATATACATGCAGGGTCTGTATATCTGAAGATAAACAGCACCCTCGTATGCGTACGAGGGAGTCTTGGTAATTCCTACACTGAGGTTAGGGGGTACAAGGGGATATAACCATCCATAATAGACATGTACTGATAACTAACCTGCTACTGGAATATGCACTTCTTCCACCAGATTAGCATGGCGCTATACGCATGGTGCTGACGTTCTGACATAGCAACAAAAAGGATAAATCTACCATGAATCAAAGTCAATTTTATTTTATGTGGCTTCACATTGATTGTATAATAATAATGTAATATCTTGCAAATACCCAGAGAGGAATAATGGGCTATGTTTTGGTGAAGTCCGTGGACCTCCTGACCTGCATGGCGCTAGTCATTCTAGTATTTTTGAAAGACTAGAATGACCCGTGCCTTGGCTTTACTCTCTCTGGCTACACCATGTTGCCGCTTGGTTGTATCACAGCCGCCCTCAGCCTCCGTGCACTGTGAACGTGCGCGGGAGTCAGTGAGCAAGAGTGTGAAAGTGGGTGGGTGCGTGTGTGTGTGTGTGTGTGTAGGTTTGTGAGTGTTCACGGGTGTGTACGTTTTATGGCCTCTATGTCAGTGAGTGTGTGTTTATGCATGTTTACACAAGTGTGAGTGTGTGTTTTACAGTGGCCTAATGTGCGTTACTCTCTCCATACATTAATGAGTGTGTGTTTATGCATGTTCACATGAATGTATGTGTGTTTTTTTTTAAATGTGTATTATTGAGTGTGTATTATTTGTGTGTGTGTGCGCGCACGTATGTGTGAATAAATGAGCAGTATTGTGTTTTTTATGCGTATTAGTGAGTGTGTATTAGTGAATGTAATGTGTGTTTTTGTGTGCATTAGTGAGTGTGTATTATAGTGAATGTGAGTGTATCGTTAGTTTGTTGGAGTGTACACAAGTGTGTGTGTGTATATATATGTGAATGTGAGTACATGAGTGTGTATGTGTCTTTTGCCTGTCGGACATGACAGTGACAGATGGAGGCGAAGTGGGGGGGTGGGCGGGGCTTTTTTCTCTTTGTATAGGAGAGACGCCTTCTGTTGATTGGACCAGAAGAGTATGTTTGGGGTCATTGCCAAATGTCAGTCCTCACTGTGCAGGCTCTTTATGGGGATAAATAATGATGAAGCTCCTTTGGCTCTCTTGCGTTGTGAAAGCCTCCATCAAACATGTATTACATGTAATCCTTGTGCTACTAGAGTTTCAGTGCAACATGCAAACTGTATGCAAACGTTGAGCTCATGTAAATACAGTTTAGCTCTGAATCTTACTTATCTAGTCTTTTTCAGTATGGGCAGACATATTACATCATCTCGCCTAGAGTATATTGCCAGGATAACAGGTAGACTCATTAAATGTGGGACATCAAAACAGCCCCACCTGTTCTTGACAACAAGGACCACTCAGACAGTTAATGACCTACAACACTGCAATAAGGTATACATGTCATTAACAGCGTTCCTTAGTCTTTATGCTGCAACTCATGGCATTGAATCAATGATGGCGTGCCAATACTAACCCTATGGGTAAACTTCCACTACCTGGGGGTTCACTAGCTAAAAATAGCGTGAAAAATGCCTATGAAACAGACATCTAGCTATGGTTTAAAATATGTATAGTATAATATATTTATATTTACATATACCATGTTATTTTTTGTGTAAAACATTTCTCAGGGTACATTTAAGATAAACATGTCAGGACTAAACTTGCTTACTAACGACGTAATGTCACAGATCCATTCACATCTCAGCAACTTTTAATGAGCATTGCATCTCAGCAGGTAACGTTAGGCTAAAACAGAAAGCAATAGTGAATAATACATGAAAATGGCTAGTACTGTGCCACTGGTAAATTATGGATTAGGGATATAGTATGTTCCTTAGACCCTTCCCACACATGGATGTAATTTGTTACCAGGCGTAGATTAGCCTCCCGAGACCATCCTGATCTTGCGAGCTTCTGTTTAATTTCGCCGTGAGAATCAGTCTTGAAAGGCTTGAAATAATTCTGAATGTGTCCAAATAGCATCTGAATTTACCAATCAGTGTCCTAATGATAGCTATACGGGTGTGGTTTAGGTGTGCAGACAGCGAAAACGACCAGATGGTTCATCCAAACAACTGCCAAGTGTTCTTTTGAAAGTACCTGCCCTTTACAAACAGTTTTAATGGACGGCTCCCCAGATGGAGTTGTGACTAACTATTCATCTGGCATGTCAGGTTAGGGGTAGATAGTAACAGGAATGTGACATACTTGCAGCAAAGGCACACTTTGAATTAGATCAATACAAATTCTAGATTATAGCAACTGACCACAGATGTGGGACAAAGTATAATCTTTAGTGTCAAAACTATACTATTTGAAATACGTTTAAATATAGGCTATTGCTGAAAGCTGAAATATTAATGAATGTGTTATCCATCCATCCATCCATCCATCCTCTCCCGCTTATCCGGAGTCGGGTCTCGGGGGCAGCAGCTTCAGCAAGGGACCCCAAA